>JAJOOH010001659.1:0-28624 GCA_029582605.1 Solanum gracilifrons
GTTGCTTCAATAGCATGTTGCGCGACAGGATTATTTGAGATGGGTTACGCATGTGATCGATACAATCTTTTCACATGTAAAGACGCAAATAAATATATATTTTGGGATGCATTTCATCCAACGGAGAGAACCGATCGTATCATAGCTGATCATGTGGTTAAAACAGCTCTATCCAAGTTTTTAGCATGATTAGTATTTATTACTATAAGTTTGAGATAAATATGTATTAATTTGTATGCTTTGGGTATTTCATAATGTCATATTTAATAAGTAGAGTGTGTAATTATGTGTATAAATTCTTAGATGATCGATGGAGTAACATGTCTAAGAGAAGGATCGTGCTTGAAAGGAATAGACGGGCGTTCATTGATTTAATTAATAGAGTATGTAGACGTGGATTTCTAGCTATGTAAACCGGATGGTGTTGTGTGATTTTCTTTCATCCCTCGTTGGAAGAAGGATATATGTAGTGAGAAAATGAGTGCTTTTGGGTGCTAATAAAATTATAATTTCTTGAAATTGTTCTTATGAATAATAATACTACTAAAATTTCAACGGATTGTAAATTTTGAATCCATAGTTTCAAAAGTACAATACATTTGGAAAATTCTGAATCCATCGCGCCAAGGTGCATAATATAAAGAACAACAAGCCAGGATCTCGTCGATTGTCCAACCTCAATAGGTTCTCAATCTGGGGAGGGCGATGGGGCGGTGGAGGCGGGGTGAAAAGGTTTGAACCATGTACGGGACAAGGCAGGGGTGGATCTATTTTAAAAAATTTATACGGGGCAGGGCGAGGCGGGTGTGAGTTATAGAATTCTTTTTAAGTTCTTTTGAACTAATTTAAGCAAGTTTTCTTATTTCTTTGCTTTAAATTCTTGAAGTTAGCATGTTTTATTTTTCCTATCAATTTTTTTCTTAAATTATTTTGCTCAGTTACTGTAACCTATTCTAATTTATTTTTTTATGAAGATTTACAGTACGTTATTTTAGGACTTCTTGCTATGCTATTAAAACAACATTTGAAAATTTTCATTTGGATCAACAAGAATTTTTTTTAATACACATTTCACTTATTTTATTCATTTAAATTAAAGGAGCTTAATAAATGAATAAGTTTTAACATTGAAAAATGACAATAATTTTTTTTTTAAAAAAAAAAGCTAGGCAATTTATTTTACAAATGATAGTAAATTATGTGTTTACGCGGATGAAGTGGAGTGGATCGAGAACAAAAAGATATGCTAATGCTATGCGTAAGTTAAAATCTTTACGGATTTATCCCGCAACGAAGTTCCAGTTTATCATCTCTATCTCAATTGCAGGCCTACTCAAGCTTACAATGTCGAAAATATCAGGAACAACAGTACCATTTTGCACGGACATACCCATTTAAATTGTCTTTTAGGCTTTACATCTTTGATATTGCCCTTATGTAAGCCATCCTAGCTCCTTAAGCCTAGGCATCCTCCCAATTTTTAAGCCCCAAAAATTTGAGACCCTAAGATTTTTAATTAATAGTGGACTTTTATGATTTTATTGTCATTTAAATAATATAAAATTTAGATTAAAAAAATATTTAAAAATTGTTTATTCTTTATATTATGCAATATTTTAAAATTTTGAATTAAACTATTTATGTCTTCATGTTAGTAAATAAAATTTTGATACAACATCATCTAACAAAATGTATTGCAACAAATGACCAATATCTTATTAATTTGAAATAATTCTTCCTAATAATATTACTATATAAATTAAAAACATTATGTTTTCAAAGATATTATATTATAAACGAAAAAATTGTGAAAAAAAATAAAAAGAAATTATATATGTCTTACTAAAAAAATGGTAAAATGAAATTGTAGGTTCCAAAATACTATTGAAAAGAAAGGTGAACATCAAAACATTTACCACTAAGCTAGGATCGCTATTTCATGAATGAGATAAGATAAATGGTTTAATACTACTATTGTTGTTACTCGTTCATTTTTCGGACCAAAATATTAACAATACGATAGTTTTAAACACTAAATTAGACATATCAGCACAAGCATAAAATCTTATTAGCTCCTCTTTATGATGCACCATTGATGATTTCAGGAAGGGCAGCTTGATGATACGTTTTGTTTCATCCCATTTCAACTTTCTGTGATCATCTAGTACCAACCCATGACGCTCATTTTAATAGTTGATTAAAGGAGAGTCGTCTATTCCAATCCAAAAGATGCAAAGTGATGCTCTGAATATTCTTTTTCTAGGAAAGTAGTACTATCAATGCAAGTCTTATTAATCGAAAACATCAACTTATATCTCGTTGTAACGATCCTCTTAGTCGTTTTATTAATTTTACACATTTTTTAAAGTTTAACCCTTTTAGTAGCTTTTATAAATAATTTATAAATAATAATGATATAATAATAAAATGATAATGATGATGATGATATTTCATCTCAAAACGTTAAGGTAATGATTCTCATCCTTTATATTACGTTTTTATGTCATTATGAACAGGTTTTTAGGGTAAAAATGTGTAGGATTTGTACTGAATTAAGAAAATATACCACTAGGATTCTTAGAATAAAATCTTGATTTGGGGTAGAATAACGATCTGTTTCAGCTGAAATTTTGCATGCGAGTTTATTTTATCATAGGTGAACATAATCTGAAAGAAAACTTCATATTCAAATTTGGTGGTTCGGGATGACTTTTGACCCAATTTTTGAGCCAAAACTAAATATAGTAATATGGGTGTCATTAGATTCGAGGATTATATATTTGATAGATTGAAAATGTGTTGAAGCTTTATGAAAGGGAAATAAGCTTTATTCACTTGATTTCTTTTGTGTGATTGTGTTTCTTTATTGAACTCGTATATTTGTGATAGTTGAGGTGATTATATATCATACTGATATTTGATTGATTGAGATGCATCGTCATCCTCTTTTATTGAAATCATATTATGCACATGCATTGACATGAAATTGAGTATAAGTTGGGCACGTGGAAATCGTCCGTGTTGGGGAAGGTGAGATTTTATTAATATAAGTTGGGCATGTGGAGATCGTCCGTGCTGACTGCTAGAATTATTTGATTTTATGATAGTACGTTGAGATCATCCGCACAGACACGTGAAGATCGTCTGTGTCGATATATGGACCTCGCGAGTCCAGTCCCCCATGAGTCATGAACTCTAGATGTATTTTCGAGGATATCATGTATATAAGGTTGAAAGAGTACTGGACAGTTGAGACATATCATTTCATAGTGTTGCATTGCATTGCATCTCATTACATCATTCATTCTTGTTTGAGTATGTGCTTTATAGATGTTGGACTTTACGTGACATTTGATTATCCATGTTGATGAAAACTTAGTTGATAAGTATAATTTAGACTTGTAAAATCAAAGGATTATTTCTTATATACTCCTGTCACTACTTATTCATTGTCGGTCTATGAGATATATTGAGTACACATGGTTTCGTACTAGCTCATACTACTCTTGTTGCACTCTTTTGTGATGCAGATTAGGTTGTTAGTACGAGTGCACCTCATGGAGCTTTGAGTTTGACACTACCAGAAAAATATGAATGACATGGGGATTTTCTTGGGGATTAGTATGAAAATCTGTAGAAAACTTATTTTCCTGCAAATTTTCATACTAATCCCCATGTAATTCACACTTTTCTTATAGTGTGAGTTTGAGTTTGGATCCTCTTGAAGTTGAGGTGAACTGTTTGGCTATTTTGTGGCCCACACCTTCATTTATCTCTTAATCTATTATGTTGGCTATTTACTTTTTCATATTTTAAGTTGAATTGGTTACTTATTGGGTTGGCTAACCTATCGGTTGAGAACATAGGTGCCATTACGACTTGTTGTTTTGGGTCGTGACAAATTGATATCAGAGCCCTAGGTTCATCAGTCTCACGAGCAGAAGAGTTGAGTCTAGTAGAGTCTTGCAGAACGATGCAGAGACGTCTGTTACTTATCTTCGAGAGGCTATGAGACGTTAGAAAACTTCCATTCTTTATTGTGCATATATATATATGGTTCATTTTAAGATCTGAACTTCATTATTTCATTCTCTCGCCAATAGTGACGAGACATTCTCAAATTCGTATGTCAACGATATTAATGATGTTATGTGGTATAGTGGGAGATATGTTATATGACTAGTAAAATGACTAGCTAATAATAAGCATTGCAACTTTGAATAATTTAATTGAAATGGTTAGGAATTGTAAGAATGACTTGCTCAAGGTGTGATAAGAGAGAGTGTTGATAGTACCACAGGTGTTGGTTATAGAAAACTTTGTAACAGAGATTTTTTCAAAGAAGATCACTGGTAAACGACATTTCAACTTGTCACACTAACTTACCTTGTGTAATTAAGGATCGTATGAGATCATGCAATGCTATTTTGTGTGGAAAGCTATATCCACCTCCATTTCAATCACACTATGCAGCAGTTTCTTTCTGATTGTGGATAACATGTATCTCTCTGTTGATTCACCAAAATTTAAGTTAGTCGAAATCTCCCTCCATGTATCTCATAATATTCCGAACCCTCATCGTATACAGTAGCTCCGCCCCTGACTGCAGATATAAGTGGTGACTACTGTGATAGATTGTGGTAAAGTCCCACCATTTGTCCGGATTTTCAAAACGGAGCTGCAACAAGATATTTGCATCCTCATAAACTATATAACTAAGCAAGCAATGTTTTTTACGAAGGTACAACAAAGTTGATTGCAGAAATATAGTAGACCACAGCTTGCAAACACATTTGAATTTGAAGGGGAAAATAGTTTTGCAAGCACGTACTAGCACCATGACTTTAAGATCTGAAAAAAATAATTAAAAAAAAGGAAATTTATGCACAACAATGAAGAATTGCCTTCATTTTTAATAGTAGGATTCTTATAAAAAATTCGCTAGCAACAGGAAAATTAAACCGACCTAAGTAATATATAATTCCAATTCCTCATTGAAAAAGGTTTGTAGTCATGAATTATATTGGGTCATGCACAAATGCCTATTTTAATTGATTTATTCATAGCGTGAAACTATTTAAAATTCGCAGAACAATTACCAAATGAAAATTTGGTGAATGGAGAATTCGTTGACAATGAGTATCCATATTGTAATTACTAAAACACCATTGATCTACCAACACCCTCTCTTATTATATAGTTTTAAATTTAATTTTAATTTTAGTTTAAAGTTTAAAAGTGTATGTTCTATTATTTTCTATGTTCCAAACAATAATTACGTACAATTGAAAATTTGTTAGAAATTACGGACAATATAGAATAAGAAATGTAGATTTTAAAGATATAAAGAGAAGAATATGGAGATCATTTTTAAATTAGCAATTAAGTCATAATACCTAACATAATTAGTCAAAATAACAACACTTTAAAATATTTATTTAAAATGGCAGAATGACAATATTTTTATAAAATAATATGTGTTCAAATTTTAGTATTTAAAATTAATTTTATTTATGAAAAGAGTCCTATATTGGACCAAATTATATATCAATAACCGTTTAAAGAAAAAATAAATTAAACCAATACACATTAACCTTTTTTCAACTACATTCACGTTTCTTTCCCACTTTTCATGTTTCTTCCCCACCTTTCACGTTTAAAGTTTATCTTTCTTCAAGGTGCTAAATTGTTGTTCATCAAGAAATCTTCTTTATTGTTAAATGAAATCTATTTATTAATTCAAGCAGATTTCTCGATTGGCAAGGTAATTTCCATTATCCATTTTGATTTATTTTGATTTGATGTTTAAATCACCGATTCTATATATTAAGGATTTCCAGTCGAATTTTTCAATTTTTATGTGATTTTGTTTAGTTATTCATCAAATAGTTATGATTTTCAAAAAAATTCAATTCTTTTTTGTGATTTTCTTTTAATTTTTCAGATTTTGGAGAATCTAGAAATTCATAGGTATGTTTATTTTGTTTGATATTTAATACATTCTAATTTTTGATAATTTCGAAATTCAAATTATCAAAAAATTTGTTTTCATATTTGAGATTTAGTAGATAGTAGTAACTACATTAGCATGCATACATCATATATTGTTTGATTTTTTAATACATTCATATTTAATAATTTCGAATTTTGCTTATAGGGTTACTAATGCACAAGTGAATACAGATTTAGATTCGGTTTTGATGGAAAAAAATCGGAAAAAAGAACATAGTAGATGAAGAAGAAGAAGAAAGACAAAGTCAAATAAGAAGGTTACAAAATTGTATTTATACCACAATTGTATTCATATTAATTTTTGTTTGTCAATTGTTTATCTTTTAATCATCATTTGTATTTTTATTTTAAAATATTGAATTTCTTTTTTAGGTTGTAGTAATTTAAATAGGTATATAATGTATTCGTCACAATTTTATATATTATGATTGGATACATAATTTATAGAATTGTGACGAATACATTATAAGAAGGAAAATGGAAACTTATTGGTATTCATTTTTTCGTTTGAAATACAAAATCATACTGAAATACAACCTGATATTTGAAATACAAACTTCGTAAGACATATTTTGTATTTTATTTGGCTAAAGCAATATAATTTTATGAATGCATAATATATAAAATTGTGCGACGAATACATCACAAGAAGGGGAATACAAAATTATTGGTATTCATTCAGTGTTTGATATACAAAATGATATTGAAATACAACCTGATATTTGAAATAAAAACTAAGCTAAAAAATATTTTCTGCAAATTTAAAGTGAAATAATAATATAACAAAATTGGATATTGAAATATAAATACAATTTATTTTGAATAAACTTATTCTATGTATTATATATGTATTCATCGCAACTGTATTTTTCAATATCATTTCGATCTACAACTAATTTGTATTTATATTTTGGTATATACTACACAACTGCCTTTATTTTTGTACTTGAACTAGAATGCCAAAGAGTTGTATTCATCATAAATCAATACCAACGTTTTTTGTATTTTAAACTAGTTATACATATCATTAGGTATTCGAATACATTTCGGATGAACACATATTCAAAGAAGTTCAAACATTTAAATATCCAAAATAGAGGGCATTATAAATTTTCCAACACTTCCACTCATATAAGATATAAAATACAAACTACTGTTTTCAAAAAAAAATTTGAAATTCTTAAGAACAAAGAAAAAAACGCTAAAAAGAAAAATGGCAACATATGCTCTTTCAAAAACGTAACTGATGTTAAATTTTTTTAAAAAATTACCTTTTTTGAAATTTTTTGTTCCATGATTTTCTCTAATTAGTTATTAATTATTTGTATTCGTTCAAATTAATCAAAATAAAATAAATACATCACTCAATCCTTAACAAATTAAAGTATTGACATTTTAAATAAATAGTGAAACTATTGCTAAGGAGTCCCATTAAAAGCTAAAATATTGTTGTTTTGAAAAATTTTCCTTTATTAAACGAGCAACTTACAAAAATAACTATATTTATAGGGTAAATGAATACCAATAGCTATAAGTATGTTATTTACAATAAATGACTACAATTTATATCACTTTTTCATTGTATTTTTGTATAGTTTTTTATTTTTTTTTTATTTATACATTAATAAATCTTTAAGTACAACAAACTAAATAAGGAATTGACTCTAAATATAACCCACTATCCTTACATTACGTCCATACAATGAGCAACTTCCCATAATTAACTTTATAACTAAAAATTACCTATTTAAAGACATATAAGATCATATTCTTTATCAATTTAACAAAAAATGTGATATATATATCATACTCAATTTTCTTGTTGCCTCCATATTTCTTATTCTGATGTCGTAAAGGTATTAATAATTTTTTTGTTAATTCAAGTTATTGTATGTAAGCAAATTATTGAATTTGTGAATGAAGGTTAAGTATTTCGATTTTGAATAGGTGAACTACATGGCAATAGATAAAACAAAAAATGAATACACCAATATATAATACAATGAATACATTGTTGTTAAGCACAAAAATGAATACGTTGGATACAACTATACTTGTATTCCCTAATCAACTTTTTATCTTAGATATAATACTTATCTATCTAGATATAACTGTATTCATAAATCAATATTTCAACTTGTGTTTATATAACAATACAAGTATCTATGTATATAAATATGGATATATTTCAACACTGTTGTTAAGCAAAAATATGGATACATTAGACAAACGAGCAAAAAAGATATAATTTGTGGGCATCAAATTGTATAAGTATGGATATACATTAGACAAACGAACAAAAAAGATACAATTTGTGGGTATCAAACTGTATAATTATTTTTCTAAATAAAATTTTGAAAAGGCCAACAATATAGTATTGATGTATCCAACTATATTTAAATTCCCTAATTAAATTTGACAGAGTACTTATGTATTCAAATATAATTGTATTCATAGATTAACCGTTCAACTTGTGGTTATATAATAATACAAATGTCTATGTATATAAGTATTCTACTATATATAAATTGACAATGAGAGAACCCTCAATCTCTTTTTTGTTCATGTTCTTCTTGTACTAATTTTTTAACAACTATATACATACGAAATCAAATTTTCTGACAATTTCAATATAAGAGGACAATCCATAATGACAATGGCACACAATACATGTGTTAAGATATATAAGTAAATGACATTAAACTTAAAAAAAAAAACATACAAATCTCAATTTCATTAATTTTTCTCTTGTTCCTGCTCGACTGCTCTTTTTTCACACCCACTTGAATCAATATTGTTGACTTTTCTCCTTTTTGGAGATTAGTTTTCACTTCTGAACCCTTTTTCCTCTTTACTAATTTTGCATGTTCGATTTCTTCAAGCAGATTTAAGGGTATATATGGTCATTAACCTTTTTTGTTCTTCTTTCGTTCTCCATTGCAGCAATAGAGACTGAAATTTTGGCTTGCTGTTGAGTAATACACAAATCAAAAGAAGGTAGTTTATCCAAAAATTTGTCAAATAAATGTATACCTCTCGTAACCCTCCTCGGAGTATCAATTTCAGCCATTGAAATGGATAAACAAATTCTTGAATCAAAACCCTATGAAAATAGAAGAAAGTGTAGATGTGTAGATATATAATGCTCATAAAAAGGAGATAAATATACAATTAGAAAATATATGATGGATACAAAATCACAAAAATCACTCCTGCAGTGATGTAAAGGATCTTGAATTTGAATGAATTTGGGAGAAAAAATCAGAAAATATGTCATGTATGAATATTGATGAAAGAGAAAAATTTGATGATAGTAAACATGGGAAAAGATCACAAATGTGCCTGCCATAATTAATTAGGCATTCAATAATTACTTTCCTATTTAATATTTATATATTATATTAAATATATATAAAAAAATTATTTATTTGTATACAATTAACTTTGTTATTTATAGTCTAATTATATCCATATAAAATGAAAAAAAATAAAATGTAGCTATTTTTCTTGAATATATATGAATGTTTGCCATATTCTGAAGTTTTTCCAATAGCATTGTTCATTGTTTAGCTTATTCTTAGAGAATATTTTATTTACGGAAATTCGCAACCGCTATCCAACCTATGTTTAAAGAATAGATAGCCAATCACATCCTTCATGCAACCCAACAGATTCCTCCGTCTTATGTATAGAGGGGGATCTAGGATTTGGAGGTATTGGATGCCACATTGTTTAAGTAAGATTAGCGGGTCGGTTGCTTTGATTTTGGGTTATAATCGAGTTATTTATCTTTTTTCGATTTTTATAAACAAATAGATCAAACATGCATGTTAGTAATATTTTCTTTTAGATATTATGAGATTAGAGCTAACTAAACAATTCAATTTTTATTTCTTTTTAGGAATTAGTTGCCTTATTCGCTGAAACTTTGAGGAAAAAAGAATTTTTTTCACACTAAAATTTGAGCTTGTATAAGCTATCTAATAGTGTTAATTTAATATATTCATATTTCATTGACTTTATATGTTGTTGCAAATATATAACAAAGAGAATACAATTTTTAGTTTCAATCTAGTCATCTAACTTAGCAAGAACGTTGGTGAAGATCGAATGAACCTTCAAATTAAAAGAACTCTAATAATAATATTCATCATTTTTAAAACTTATATTTTTTAAAAACTACTATTTAAATAAATTCTTAATAATATTTATGTCACGTTCATAATTCAGTACTCATTAATTGATAAGAATAAACACGCGACACTCATATCAAGAGATTAATAATTAGTGAAAGAGAAAGTAAAAGAACTTAAGAATTAATTATGGTGAATAGAAGTCAATTTGAATTAATAAAGAATACTAGTAAATAAATAAGAATGAATGGAAGGGAAAAAAAATCTTCACAAATTAATAAAAATGACAAAAAAAAGAAAAAGAAGCTTCCAAAAATTAATAATGCTGCCAACAATGTTTGAACCCGTGCTGCCCGTGTGGCAAATCGCCTGCTCTGCCAATCGAACTGTTCACCATATTGTTTAGTGGGTGGCAAAGAAAATATATAATAATTTTCTTATACATGTATACATATATATACAGAGTTTTTTTCGAGTTCAGTGGGTGCCGTGGCACCCCCACGGGTACCCATAGATCCACCCCTGCTTATGTACCTTTATAATACTCATTAACTACTGATTTAGACTCATCAAAATTCAACTAATGAGTAATTTAAAAAGTATATCAAATTTTGGAGTCCATAGGAATTTGGAAGGTTAAGATGTTTGATTAAAAGAAGGAATTAGCTAAGATTTGGGCCTACCTATGTCCAACTTTGTACCAGAAAAGTTTGATACTACTTTTTAAGTCACAGGTTTTGGATTTCCATGCATATTCCTACAACACTGTTTAAGGGTTGGTTTAATTAGTGAAAAGATATTCCAAATGGGATATGTACAACCACGTGGTTACATAATATATATGTATCTAGTAGTATAGTGAAGAAATGTCACTCTCTATTATTCAGTAAGATTATGAAATGTATCACGAGATTATTTCTCATGTCGTTTAATTTCATTCCTATTTGTTAAGTTTGGACGTAGAACCTAACCTAACCTAATCGAAGTTGACTGGTTTGTGACAAATTTTTTTTAGCCAAATGGTTACATCAAATAAATATAAATATGATATCAAGCCATGTCATTTTTAGAAACTTTCATGGTCAAGACGGTTAGGTGTCATGACGCTAAAAAATTATATAGTTCGATGCAATTATTAGGATGCGGGTAAATATTTCCCTCTTGCTTAAATTATAGAGCAACTCTTCTCGTTGAAATGTCACATGCAATTACTTAGCTGTACACAAATAGGAGTAAACATTAGGTTATAGAATTGCAGCTAATTCACTAAATATGAAGTGTAGAGAGAGGTCCTGTGTAGATCCCCAATAAGTTTTCCCTGAAATTCAGGCATATTTTGACCTCAAAATGAACACTAATTGCGGATCCCCTAGTTTTTCATAATTTTTTAAGTATTACCCAGTCAACATGCAATTCTAGTACATGTCAATTTATACATTTCATTTTTTTTTTCTCAGGTCCAGAATTTACTAGCTCGACCAATTTAAATTTGACTAATAGAGATAGATTATGACCATTTTTACTGCGGTTCTCGATGAAGGAGATGATAAAATATGGGCAGACAGCAAGTTGATTTATGAGGTACTAATAATTTGAGACCTAAAAATGAATTGAAATTGGGTGCTAGACGTTCCAAAAAAGTAGTTTTTGTGAAAGCAAGACAGAGACTAGACCTCTATATAATAACAAAAGAAGGGACAGAATGAAGTACAGAAAAAACATTTATATGTGAGTGAATGTGGCCATTGTATGTATGTAGGGCAATATGACCTCCTATCAAGGCAAAATTTCAAGCAATCATGTGGCTCTAAGTGCAATCTACAAATCCTAAAAAACAAATTCCATATTCTCATATTGCAACCTCATAATTCTTTCCTAAAAAAAAAAAACTCCATTTTCTGTCTTCCTCGATTTGGTTCTCTCTGTGATCATGGAGGATAACTATAGCGAAAGCCATCATCACTCTGAATCTCGAAGTCATAAAAACCAACAGCACAATGACATACTCCCTTCTACATCCGTTCTCTTGATTATCGTTCCAATCATAATTATAATCCTGCTTATTGCAATATCTCTTCTCATTGTCATGCTTAAGCGCATACAATCCGCCAAACACAATCGGACTAATAATAGTTCAAAAAGTGTCATCAACAAAAACAATTGTATGTTCGTTGCACATAGCACCATCGACATCCATTTAAGTCCAGGTAATTCATATTATACTATTTAAATCCTGAATTCAACAACTCTGTTTATAAGAAATACTGTTCAAATATGGAACCACTTTATTTTTTTGTGTTTATATGACAATGTGATGGCCAGATGTAAAGGGTGGATGTCTGCCTGGGCATGGAGGAAGTTCAGGGAGGATGCCAGAAACAAAATTGAGAGGAGTTCAAGTATTTACATACAGGCAGCTGGAGATGTCTACAGACAAATTTAGTGAGGCAAATGTGATTGGCAATGGAGGTTATGGGGTTGTGTACAGAGGAGTCCTCATTGATGGAACTGTGGCTGCAATTAAAGTTCTGCAAAGGGAAGGCAAGCAATGGGAACGTTCTTTTAGATTAGAGGTCTGTCATCACTTCATTTATTACCTCTTCTTTCACTTTCTTCATCCACTTACATTGTTTCCAATTCACACAAAGTAAACAACTTTTTATTCATTCACTGTGTATTGTGTATGGGGGGGGGGGGACAGAATAGTTACTTGAGAAAATGGCTGATTTAAGTGGTTTGTGTGCTATACACAAAAGGTGTAGATTTTAAAGTTGTCTTTAATTTAAGGATCACTCAAGGGTGAAATTTTTTTATTCCAAAAGGTGTTGACTTTTTCTCTTTCTTTTTTTTGATATTAAAATCTTTTATCCTTGGAAAAGACAATAGGAAAAGGCCCTAGGATAACATGCAAAGCAATATACAGACATGTGATGGTACTTTGGCATTTTCTTGAATAATTAAAGCATTTCAGGAATGTCAAATTGTCAAGCTATCAGAACCATGTTTCTCAGAGCCATTATCTAAATAAAATATCACAATGTAAATAAATCATATGATTGCAATACTGTAGCAAAAAATACACATGAATGTATTTTAATTGTAGCAACATGGACGGTAAGAATTCATGTAACTGACCCTAACTTGTTCGTTATTAAGGGGTAATTGTTGTTTCTCTGTTTTGGCAGGTGGATTTATTAAGTCGCTTACACTCTCCTTACTTGGTTGAACTTCTTGGCTACTGCGCAGACCAACACCACAGGCTCCTAATTTTTGACTATATGCCTAATGGTTCACTCCAGCAGCATCTCCACAGCGCGCATAAACAATCCACAAACTCATTGAACTGGGGAATTAGGTTAAGAATAGCCCTTGATTGTGCTAGAGCTTTGGAATATCTACATGAGCACACAACCCCATCAGTCATCCACAGAGATTTCAAGTGCAGTAATGTTCTGCTTGATCAAAATTTCAGAGCTAAGGTGTCTGATTTTGGGCTAGCCAAAATTGGCTCAGACAAATTGAACGGTCTGATCTCAACGCGAGTATTAGGGACCACGGGATATTTGGCCCCAGAGTGAGTATTACATCTCCATGCTTGCTCAATCAATGAGTAAAATAAGACAATATTGCACATGGAGAGGCTTCAGTTTCTATCTTAGCACATTGTCACTTTCTGTTATTTCTTCAAGACTTACAGCTGACACTTCACATACTTTCCTAAAATAAAAATCCACCAAATGTGGTCCTCCACACCTCAGTTGTTCCAACCTTCAGCTAACGTTCTTTCGATTTTGTGACCATTAACCAACTCAATTTCTTAAAACAGGTATGCTTCAACTGGCAAACTTACAACAAAATCAGACGTATACAGTTACGGTGTGGTTCTTCTAGAGCTATTGACAGG
This sequence comes from Solanum gracilifrons, assembly GCA_029582605.1. Classification (NCBI taxonomy): domain Eukaryota; kingdom Viridiplantae; phylum Streptophyta; class Magnoliopsida; order Solanales; family Solanaceae; genus Solanum; species Solanum gracilifrons. The sequence goes on from JAJOOH010001659.1 coordinate 14,050, forward strand.
TCGTGTACCAATTGATACAAAGAGGCCTCCTGGAGAACATGTACTTGTCTCATGGGTCAGTAACTAATGTATTTTAACAAGTTGTTGCACGTTACTTGTCTTACTTCATGACCTGAGTGTATATAAGTTAATATCAATAGCGAAACTATTACCCCATACAATACAAGATTCCGGCGTTTGATTGAAACAATGCCTAAATCCGTTTTCTCTGTTATATTAGGCTCTTCCAAGGTTGACAAACAGAGAAAAAGTAGTTGAAATGGTTGATCCAACATTACAAGGGCAGTACACGAAGAAGGATCTAATCCAGGTAAATGTCATAACATTTATCCTCATACTACATATGAAACCAAATCTAATGTTTTGTTTTTTTGCTAAAACAGGTAGCTGCTATAGCAGCAATGTGTGTTCAAACAGAAGCAGATTATCGTCCGTTAATGACAGATGTTGTGCAATCCTTAGTACCTCTTGTTAAGACATACTCTTCTTCATGCCCTGCGAATTCCTTCAGATCATATAACCAGACCGTGAGTCCAAGGTCTTAGGAGGAGCCATTAATTCGGAATCTGAAGATGTTTCCAATATTATTCTCGATTCAACATTTCCATAAAAGTTATTTGATCAAATGTTGGAGAATGACAACCTGTAACAAATATCTGGTTAAAGGCTTATGTATTATAGTATTCAAATAGTAGCACCTTCAACTCTAATAAACCATTTTAATTAGTAATGCTTCATCGTCTAGTGAATGATAATTATAATATAATTCAGCTTTTGTTTTAATAGAATAAGATTTTTTAACTAATTATGTCAAGTGTATGATCAAGTAGGATTTTTTTTGTTTAATTTAGGACGGACAGCTTCAACGCCATATGACATTGTTAGGTAACACCAACATCCTGAAGAACAAATGATAGATCAAACATGACCCTAACTAATGATACAAGAGTAGATATTCATAAAATAGGCAAGACAAAAGAACATTAGACAAACAGGTCAGACAATATGAAAATGGAAAAAGATAATTATTAGAACAGATAGCAGTACTCCTTCCGTCCAATTTTAAAAAAATTGTCATGGTTTCTTTTTGTAAGAGTCAAACAATAAGAAATTTTGACTGACATTTTATAATGATACGATATGCAAAAAAATTACAATTTTTATAATATCTGAATTTTTTGTTTAAAATATCGAATTAATGTAATTTAATTTAACTTTGAAAATTAATCAAATTAACTTTCGAAAAGCACAACATGACAATTAAAAGTAGACGGAGGATGGAGTATAAGAAACTAACTGGATTTATTCTTTTGTACTAAGGGAACTTTTGTTGAATTTTGTGTAAGCTACAACTGGGTTCACCGCTTATAGCACAGGCAAGCAGAATATTAGAGGATAAGATATATACTATACTTATTATTATGTCAGCTAGCTCCTTGTCCATATTCCTAATGTGATTATATTCTACAGACTACCTTGTTGCTTTTGTTATAATTTAAAATATGGATATATCAGAAACTACACAAAAGTACTGTGGAATATGGATGGTGATTTTCCTAATATTCAAGCTAGCTAACAATTAGTATAATTTTAATATTAATCAAAATTCAACTAGTTTGACTCTCCACGATCAAAAAGTTTTTGGATAAAGGCAAATATCGAGCTCTAGCTCCCCGACCCCGACACACACATATTACACTAAAAATGATTTTTTGTGGTAATTAATTAAGAGCAATAACTTAATTGCCGTTAAATATGTATTTTTAGAAGAATTAACATTCTTTGTAAATGTCTCTAAAGCATATATAGCGACATTGGAAAAAATAAAAATAAAAATTAAAAGCAGCAATACAGTAGACCTAATAATAATTGTATAAGGTACACAGTCACAAACATCTTCTTCTTTTTTTTGGTTCACAGAAAATCTGCACCTTTCAATATGATTCCAACTTATATATGCTAAATTAGACACCAATAGCTTGTCGTCTTACATTTTACACTTAAGTGAATTAAAATATTCTCTTTTTTTTTGTTGAAACATATTAAATTTTTATATAAGATGATTGCATACTTTAGTATGATATCAAATAATTTTTTTAGTTTCTAGTTTCATTTTTAAGAACATGTTGAAAATATAATTAAATAAATAAAGATATTTTGTCTCTAATTGCTTAAACTTATAAATGATTGCAATAAACTTCGAACACCTGACATGTAAAGTACTCTCTTCGTTTCATATTAGATGAACATTTATTATTTTACACAGTAATTAAGAAATCAGTAATATGTTGATCAACTTTACTATTTTGTCATTTATTTCTATCAATGCACTTAAAAATAAGTTACAAAAAATATAGAGAGAGTGTACGGTATAGGAATAACTAGTATTGAAATTGTTCACATTCCAAAGATCATATTAACGGTACGGGTAAAATGAGAAAAATTTAATTAGTTATATCCTAATTTAGTAAGTGATCAAGTATGAGATAACTATTTTTAGTAAAATACACGATCTAATATGTGACGGAGTAGCCTTTTAGATTTTTAATTAGTGCTCCTTTAACATTGGAAAAAGAGCTTTTTGATTTTGAAACTATAGGCCAATTATATGGGTCATCATAGTTATGTGAATTTCATGCTTGACTATTAGCAGCCACTTGTGTATCATTATTGGGTATCGCATGGACAATGCATTAAATTTGTTCTTTTCTCATAAAAAAAATATATATGATGACTTTCCGTAAAGATTCTGATATAACTTTTTTAAAAACAATATGATTTTGGCATCTTCCAATTTCAAAGCAAAAAGATATTTATGTCTTCTTCAATCCATTCATTGCTCAAATGAAGAGATGCTTTTGCTAGAAAAGTATTTTTGTATAATTTTATTTCCTTCAAAATACTCTCTTTTTGTACATGCATCTCCTATATTGTAATCGAGAAATTAATTGAATTGTTATATCATGAATATTGGATTCAAATTTAACATACAAGTGCTGCTTCCTATATATGGGAAGATTCATGAGTGTTACGTCACTATTTGAAATAGGTAGAGATTTTATCCATCACTGTATCGCGAATCAATGAAAACTAACTCACTAGAAAAAAAATCATAATGAAAATAAATTTTACTGAATTATTGAGAACTTCCTAGTAATTTTGTGTAAAATACTAGTACTATTTTTTCTTTTCTTATTAATTCCACCGAGCATTTTCCAGCGAAAAATTTCAATGAAAAAGTAATGATATTTTTAGTAGTGTGTTGATATTTGATGAATGTTTTTTTAAGAATACATGCTTTCGAGGCAAATTGATAAGGAAAGCAATGAGTTGAATTATGATACACAACAAGACTATGACAACGGTTTTCTTCTTTGTTTTTCATTGAAAATATTATTTGATAACACAAAAATTGTTCTACTATCAGTGGTATACGATTTGAAATTTGATAGATAATTGACCCAAAAAACTTGTGTTTGTGAATAATTTGAACTCGTGAATCGTGATGTGCACTTAATTCACTTATCACATATTCTTTATGAGTTATATCGTGAGCTTAATAATACATTTATATTTATCTTCATTATTTGTTTTTCTTTTGCTTTGGATATACTGGTTTTTGTGACAAAAGTTTGAACAAAGCACTAATAAATGGCTTAACCATAAACCTTTTTTTTAACGAATTAAACAATTACCTGTTTAATGTAAACTGATCGAACAAAATATTATTGGTTAGCAAAAAACTGACATGACATGTACTATAGTGTCATCTACAACGAAGAGTAGCTACACTTTTCTAGGCTAAGAGATAAAAAGAAGATAATATTCGTTAAGAAATACTCAACGTCATTATATTGTATTAGTATAAAGTATTATAAAATCTCCAAGTAGTAATTTAATGAAAAGTTAAACAAATCACCCTGTTCGTCGCTTTTTTCTGCAATTTTTTGACAGCAGAAACTGCCACCTGCAAATATAAATCAATTCAATTCGTATTCAACCAGCTCAATCAAACAATATAATCTAAACATCACACACAACATATAAAACATCAAACTTAAAGCAATCTTGAAAAATATCTATATCACGATACAAAAACTTATAAAGTTGTTCAAAATATGTTTCAAAAAGTTCATAAAAGAGACCTAAACTAGGGAGTGCGATCTACATAATCATCCTCCTCATCCTCACTAATGTCGGTGTCCTCGGGAGCCGAAGTAGTAGGTCGACAAGCGAGGTTCAACACTTGTTCTTTGATTTGTGGAACGGCCGCACTCATGCTTCGTTGTTTAGTTTCTCTTCTACGCTCCGACTCTGCCAGTGCCGATGTAAATTGTGCTATTTGAACCGACATAACAGCAATCTGAACACCGTCAAGTGCCTCGGCATGACGTGACAATCCAATACCTTCTAAGCCTGACTGGAGTCGTCTTATATCGTTTCGAGAGCCTAGACCATATACTCTACATGTGTGTGTCCCCATACCATTGTTTCTTTTCAAATTTGGGTGGACAGTTCTGGTGTCATTTGGACCGAACTATCTAGATTCTCAACGACGTACTGATAAAACTCATTCTGCATATTAAATATAAAAATTGACATCAATATATATACATATCATAAATATATTCACTATTAATATATATTATTCATATTAAATAACTTACAAAAGTTCGTTCGGCCCTTTCTTACACTCACATATCCGGATCCGATTCATTTTCGTTTTTCTTCACATGAGTCTTCTTGAAAACCTCTGGTTCAATGGGAGTGCGCCCCAATTCTTTTTTCTATAAATAAAAACTGAAATTTATAACGATATATATGAATCAACTCATTAATATTTATTTAAAAGTTTGAATTAGAACTTACCGTCTCTCTTGTAATTGTTCCAACGGTCTTTGCACCTCTGGTGTGCAATGAGCCAAAGGCTTGTTCGAACATTGCCTTAAACTTATATGTGTTCCAATACAGACGCAAATCATTAAAAACATGAGGCAACATCCAATTCGAACGTTGATCAGTAACCCGAACTTTCTTTAGCCAGCTAGACAGTCTCGCGGATGCCCTCCTCTCAAATGTGGTCGAAATGACCAAATTGTACCTCGACTCCCAAGTACACAGAGTCTGAAAAACATTGAATAAAGTTAATTAGATCGATAGTTAAAAAAAAAGTATACTAAAATTATTAAACTTAACTAAAAAATATATACCTTAAATTCATTAAACATCGTCTGGCGTATACTGTTTGAAATATCGCTCCAAAAATGATAAGCATGTGTATAAAGTCTTCTAACATAATCTTTTAAAGTCCGGGCAGCATCCTTTGCAGGATGCCACCTGCAAAACACATAATAAATATGTTAGAAATATCGGCCAACATGAATAAGGTGAAGCAGCATTAGAGAATGGTGTGAAGCCATCTGCACGCAACCCTAATCTAACATTTCTTGATTCACTAGCAAAATCAACATATACATTATCAAAATGCTTCCATGCTTCACCATCAGATGGATGAGACAAAATACCCGATGACCTTTTATATTCACGATGACATCTCATATGTAGGGCTGTCCTCATTGATGCATACAACCTATTTAACCTAGGAATAAGAGGTAGATAATACATCGCCCATCTTGAACCCCGAAAGCATTATTGATCAATTCATGAACCCTATCATGTTCAACCCTGATTTAGCCATGCACGTGGTGCAAACATATTATATTCATCCACATGCATCGAATTATAATGTAACATCTCGCACCTAGAAATGACTATAAAGAGTTTAAAATATGAAAATATTGATTTTTGGAAAGAATAAGAAAATCTGGAAAATTTGTCTAAGTTAAGAAAGTGAGTTTTGGCCATTTTCAAACGGCCATAACTCCTAGTTCAGGAGTAGTAGGAGAAGCTCTTGATATGGTTGGAAATACCTTGTAGAGATCTTTCCAACGCCGCCGTGATTGCATAATTTTAACATCGTATGAGTGAGATATGCCTTTCGAAAGTTGGGCTGTTGGATTGAGGAAAGTCCTAATCCGATTTTAGGGAAGGGAAAAATAGTTTTTTCTCTAATTAATTTCCTAATTTGAATTAAGGGATTTATTGGGGTAAAAACATGACTTAGTCAGTTTGGAGAATTGAGAAATACGCTTAGGGCTTGGAGAAGAGAGAAAAGAAGAAAGAAAGGGAGAAAAAGGCAAGAATTCGTCAATATCATCCAAGCTTGCGAGTGGAATTCGTCGGGGGTGATCCCTATTAAGGTATGTGAGATATTTTAGTGATGGGCTAGTTCACCCACACACCAACTTGTTTCAATTCAACGATTTTGGGTTGTTTACCGGTTAAAAAGTGAAGTTCTTGAAGAACATCGTTGAATTCTTATTGGTTGATTGTTGAATGCCTAGTGTTGATTTGATTCGTGTTTTCGGGTTATTTTTTGAGTTAAATCTATTGGGTATTGAGGGTACTAATGACCCTAAGCGTTTGGGGAAAGAACAAGAGAAGATTGGAGGGTTTAGAGATGAAAAACGAAGGAGAAAAGTCGGAGTTTTCTGGGCAAGGGCTTGGGGCGCCGCGCCTCTCAAAGCGCCCCACTTCAGAGTCTGAAATTTGGGCTTTGGGGCAACACACCAGCCAGAGCACCACAACTACAGCTCTAAAGTTTGTGCTCTGGCGCCCCACGCCTCTCAGAGCGCCAAGGACACCAGTGCACCCCATTCATCCCCCACCTTTTCGTAGTTGTTCCTAAGCAATCTACCTATGTTTTCTAGTTGTTTCCAACACTCTAAGGTACATCTAAACATCATGAAATCATCCATAAACATGAGATCATGAACCTTGAATCCATAATCCAATTCAAGGAAAGTTAAGATCAAAGTCAAAGAAGTTAAGAGTCAGTCTAGAAATTAAGAAGCAACTCAAAGCCAAGTTTCTTAAAGTTTTCAAGAGTCTTTAACAAATGTTTTAACTTCGTTTTTAGGCTCAAGTGTCAAATTAAGCAAAGAGTAAGGAGTTGAGTTCATTTCTCAAAAAGCTATAAGGGGACTAAGTATTCCCAAAGTGTTTATAAATGTTTTCACATTTGAGCAAGAAAGGGAACATCGATTCCAAGAGAGCTTTTAAGCTAAGTTTTGAGTAATTATCTCAATTCAAAGAAAGAGTTTTGTTTCTACAAACATATGAGCTAAGTATATTTTGGGAATAGTATTGAGCACCGATATGGGGATGTGAGTTCATATTAACTCAAGTCTCCATAAACCATGTAGTCATCATAGGTAGTAAATGATCGTACTTTTTAGATGACTCCTTAAGATGCTTTTAGCATAGACTAATGGATCCACTAAGTTAAGTGTTCTATATGACGGCAAAGTATAGGACAGTTATGGCAGTGTGGGCAAGACACTGTATCACCACTTAGGCTCATAGTGGTGGTTGTCGGTTAAAGAATCTCCCACAAAAGTTATATTACTTTTATATTTAAGTAAAGTTGAGTTTGTTATTACTTTATCTTTAACAAACTAAGTTGTTTACACTGTTTTACAAGCTTTATATATATATATATATATTGTATGTGTCTTATTGTTTTATATTGAGTTCAGTTGTTCATGAGTTAAACAGAGCCAAGGTAAGTGTTCTTTTGTACTCCTTTCAAGCTTGAGTTGTTGTTTAGGTTTCCAACTCGCATACTCGTACATTCAATGTACTGATGCCAGTTGGCCTGCATCTTATTATGATGTAGACATAGGTAACCAGGATCAGCATCCAGCACACCGTTGATCCAGTTGAGCACTCCAGAGTCAGTGGTGAGCCTCATTGCATTCCGGACGACTGTTATTTCGTTTTCCTAGCTTTGCTTTATAGGATGTTGTGGGGTCTGTCCCAACATTCATCTCAGTATTATAGAGGCTTCATAGACAGCCCGTCAGGTAGTATTGAGTCTCTCATCTATGTATTTACAGATACTTTGTTTTGAGACATAAGTTGCCATTTTGGCTAAGATGTTATCATTTAAACTATTGCATTGAGTTTATTCTGTTGAGTTGAGTCTTCCGCTGAGTTAAGTAAGTCAGGCCAAGGGTCCGCTTGGGGCCAGCGATGGTCTCTGAGTGCCGGCCAAGTCCAGGGTATAGGCTCGGGGCGTGACATATAAAACATACCATTCAATCAATCTCTTTCTCCATGATCAATCCATACAAAATATCTATGCTTAAATCCATTTCGGTACAAATGAACCATGATTGTATATGGGGTAAAGAAATTTAAGCACCTGCGCACTACAAGTACACCAAACCAATTCATTATTCTTGAAAATGTCAAGTGTCATTGTATGTTCAATAAAATCTCTAACACCGTCAATAAACTCAGGTATCAAACCAGCACCAGTTTCATAATGCATATTATACATCCACAAACGATGATCGATCTACAAAAATATAGATATTCAATTATATTATAAATTAAATTTAATAATAATTTTACTACATTAAACTAATTTATATTGTTAATATATATTTATAATTACTTAATAAGTAAATTTATTATTACTTATATATCTAATTAATTAGTTCATAAATACTACGTTTCAAGATCTACAAAGTTCAAGCTTAATTAATTCATAAATTTTAATTAAGTTTAAGATTTCAAAAAATTAATTATATTACTTCTAATTAAGTCCAAATTATTATAAATTAAGTCCAAAGTTCTAATTAAGTTTAATTATTAAGTTCTAATTAATTAAGATCATTAAGAATTAATTATATTCAAGTTGATCAAGTTCAAGTTCTAAATTCATGTTCTAATTTCAAGTTCAAGTTCAAGTTCTAAATTCAAGTTCATATCAAAATTCTAAAATTAGTTATATTCATGTACTTCTAATTATAAGTTCAAGTTCTAAAAGTCAAGTTCATATATATCTAATTTATAAACTTAGTTATATATAAACTTCTAATCCAAGAATTAGTTATATTCAAGTTCTAAATTCAAATTCATATAATCTCTAAAATTCGTTATATATAAACTTCTAAAAAATAATTATTTATATTCAAGTTCTAATTAATTAAATTCAAGTTCATATAATTTTTAAATTAGTTATATATAAACTTTTAATCCAAGAATTAGTTATATTCAAGTTTCAAGATTCATATCTAATCTAAAAAATTAGATATATATAGACTTCTAATCCAACAATTACTTATATATATTCAAGTTCTAATTAAAAAACAAAATCTTATATATTCATGATATTCAAACATTCATCCTATATATCCATGACATTTAAACAATCAAACTTCATCTATATCTAACTTCTAAATTCAAATTAACTATTTAGTAATTACTAACAATCATCAAATTTTAAAAAATCCCAATTCACAATCATATTAAAGATTTTCAAATTCAAACTAGTATCCAAATCCTAAAAAACCTAATTCATTAACTATCAAACACAATCAATCATTCAATAAAACACAAATCCAATAAACTAATTAACAAAATCAAATATAATTAAAATTGAAAAAATTTAAAACTAATTTGATAAAACCCTAACCTTAAATTAAAGGAGAAAAAGACAATGGAGAGAGGAAGCAGCGGCAACGGCAGTTCCGATAGCGGCAATGACAACAGCAACGGCAGTGGCAAGCAGCGGTGGTGGCGGCGGAATAGTTAGAGAGAAGGAAGAGAGGGAAAATAGAGAAAAATTGAAATTTGATATTTCAGATATTTAATGAAAAGCGACGGACAACGTCTCCCCGTCCGTCGCTTTTCTTTTAAAAAGTTCACCAACATTTTGACCAAAATGCGAAGGACTAAGAGACATTGTCCGTCGCTTTTTGAAAATAGTTGACCGTATATTTTGACCAAGGAGCGACGGACATAAAGATGTCGTCCATCGCTATAATAAAAAAAAAATTATTAAAAAAATAAGATAAATATAAAGCGACGGACATCGTCGTTATTATTTTAATTTATATATCATTATTTTTAATACGTGATGGACGACGTCACTATATATATTAAATAAATAATTATTAATTTATATATATATTTGGCGCAAAAATCCGCGAAAAAAAGTGACCAACTAAGAGATGCCGTCCGTCGCTTTTTGTAAAATAATTTTAAAAATAATTATTTTTATTAAAAAGTGACGGACAGTGTGGCAAATGGCATCGCTTCCGTTGTTTTTTAGCAATTTTTTAATAGTGATAGTAATATACCCCTATTATTTATTGTTTCTTAACGGGTGTGTCAAATCAAAAGTCAATATCTAATAAGGTTACTCAATTTTCAGAATTTATGTAGTAAAGTCATTAAACTTTGTTTATATCAATAAAATCACTCAACTTAGGTATTTATATAAATAAAATCACTCAACTCAATTTATCATTAAAAAAATTAACTTTTCAAAATAAATATGTAAATATTAACTCCACAAATAAATAATATTAAAAAACATCATCAAAAAATTTTACGAATAAATTTAACTAGTGAAATAAATATTATAATATTATTATGTACGTAAAATTTAAAAAATATCACGATGGACGTTATCCTACCAATAAATATTACTGATATTATCATAGGCTTAATTAGTGCAACAATTTTTTTATAAGACATCATTTTTTTTTTATAATTCAATGACTGCAACAATTTAATACTTGTTGTTATTAAGCCAACGTCTTTCTGGAAAACGCTCATCAGAATACATTTTAATTATATAGTAATATCATAACATAATTTTAACTTATTAAGTTTTATCCATAAAAAAATCTAGATAATTTATTTATCTATGTCCATTTTTTTAATAATAAAATTAGTTTGGTGATTTTATTGATACACAGGCCTAAGTTGAATGATTTTATTGATATAAAACAAAGTTCAATACTCCACTAGATAAATTCTCAAAGTTGAGTGATCTTTTGAGATATTAACTCGTCAAGTCAATAGGGGACAACTAATGTTGGACAGAGAGGGAGTAAAAAGTTACTCCCTCTATTCCCTCTATTCCATATTAACTAAATCTTTTGGGGTTTTTTTTAATTGTTCAAAACAGTTGAATTATTTAAAATTCAAGATGGATGTTTGATATTTTTTCATATTTACTCTTTCCTTTAATGAAGTTTGATACTCCCGTCCAACAATACTTGTCAATTATACTAAAAATAGATGTCCAACAATACTTGTCCGTTTTATGAAATCCATAGATAATTTTACACTTAATTTCTAATTTATCCTTATCATTAATTATAGTCATTTCTCTATTACGTTTTTCAAGAATATAGTTTCTTGAGGGGTGTGTTAAGTCAATATTGAACAATTATTGTTGGACAGAGAGAGTATTTTTAAGAGATAAATTGCACGACTTACAAAGTTATATTTATGATTTTACAAAAGACAATACTAAAATGTATGATTTAAATTAAATTTTTCTTAATAAATATACATTGTATCACAAATTAAGTTAATATGGAATCGTATGAGTATGAGCTAGTTGCACGCAAGAACCTCTAATTGTTTGATAGAATATAATAGCTTTTGTCTTTTGGGGACCATAAATGCATGAATTATTGCTTTGGTGGCTTGCTATGGAGTTTGGACAAATAAGGGTATTTTGGTGTAGCTATCAGCCTATCACCTATAAAATCAATTGTGGGAAAAGTAAAATTTTGCACCTTTTTATCATTTCCGACTATGATAATTACGACAAAAAGATTAGTGAAATATTGTTGAAATAAAGTTGTTCAAAGGAGATACTCCCTCTGTCCTTAATTACTAGTCTATTTTTAAATTGGTACACTTATTAAGAAAATAATAATTGACATAGTGAGTTTACCATTTTACTCCTATTAATTATGAGGTGGTTGAATTTAAAACTTAAGATTTTCAATAAGTTCTACATTTTTCAAAATAATTAATTGAGGGTATAATAGGTAAAAATAAATTGTCCTTTCTTGATTTGTCAAAATGAATAAGTAATTAGGGACAACTATAAAAGAAAATATGGACAAATAATTACGGGCAGAGGAAGTAATAAGTTTCTTAAATTCTTTATAGGGTTTGGGGCCTTCGACAATCCTCATACTACTAAAAATAGATAGAGGAAAACCAACGTGTAGAGTCGATCCAAAAAATCGAGGGAAAATTGATACTCACTTTTTTTTTATATAAATAAAAACATAGGGATATTGTTGATTTTTGAAGTATAAAATTGTAATTGAAGAGTATAATTAATAAAAATAATAAATATTTTATCAAAGAGCATGTGAAATTGAGTGGTAGCATTATTCAATAGTAAATGTCCGAGTTTGATTTTAAACATCTACTCCCTCCGTCTAACAATAGTTGTCCATTATACCATTTTAGGATGTCCAACAATACTTATTCACTTTATGAAATTAATGAATAATTTTACACTTAATTCCTAATTTATCCTTATAATTAATTATAATTATTTTCCTATTACATTTTTCAAGACATTGTATTTATTACTATTCAAAGGGTGATATAGTATAATTATCCTTCAATTTATAGTTTTTAAGAGTTGTGCAAAGTAATAGTGGATGAGTATTGTTAGACATAGGGAATTATATTTTATGTATATTTACTGATTCAGACAAACAGATTTTGAAAATTCTATGTTGGTTTTTAATTGATTGAAAACGATGGATTGTTCAGCTGTCCTCTTAATTTTAATCAACCCAAATCAAAATGACAAAGAAAAATTACGCGGATAAGCAAATATATATTCACATAGCTATAGTTTGAATTAATTATCACTCACAATTTTTTCTTACCTATAATTATGTGTGTCTCTTTCCTCTCTTCTCTCTCGCCTCTCTTATAAATATACAAATACAAATTATAAATATACATATATAATTATATGATAGATATATACAATTTGTCTCTCTGCCCTTTCTTGCTCGCCTCTATCCACCCTCTCCTAATCTCGCTCGCCTCTCTCCTCCCTCTCCCAACCTCGCTCGCCAGATATACAAATACATATTTATACCAATTACATATATACAATTATCTAAAAGATATACATATACAATTCAACAGATATACAAATACAATTCACCTCTCTCCACTCTCTACCTTCTCTCGCTTTCCGCTCTCCTTCCTCTCTCAATCTCGCTTGCCTCTCCCTTCCTCTAACATATAGCTACAAATTGTAATTAACAAACTATACTTATGAAACGTAATTAAATTCTTTTTAGTGGCTATTTATGAAATTTCTACCACGGACAATGTATTGTACACTCCATCGGTTCTCCTAAAAAATCCAACCAAGTCCGTTGATTTTGATCAAAATTTTAATAGTGTCACCTTTCAAGCTAATTTTTCAGGTTGAGTCTAGACCTAAAATTCATTTAAAAACCATTTAGGCATAAAGTTTTATAGTGTTTATCAGATTATTAATGCTATTTAATTTAAAAGCTGCTTCAAATTTTATGAGTGTCAAGACATTCAAACAAGTCACAATTCACCTTTAGAACGTGGTCGCTCATTATATAATTAATTTGATGAGACTTAAAAATTGGTCCTCTTTAACTTTTAACCAATTGTTCTAACAAGCAAAGGCTACTTATGCGAATAGTTTATATTCTCTTGTTCTCACTCATAAAAGAATAAATTAAAAAATATAGCTGTTATTTATTCGAAAAACTTGATATGCCGTGTTCACAAGGACGGAGCTAACATTCGGATTATACGTCGCAATATTTGTAATTAAAAAGTTCATTTAATACGTATAAATATTTTATTCAGAAAACATTTTCTAGAATCGATGAATTTAAAATCTCAACTAAATTCTTATGTCCTTTATAAACTAATATTTAAATTGCATTAATTAATATGCCAAACTTAGTTGTAAATATTCAATTACGAAATCAATGCCTTAGGTCTACTCTCAAATCTGTGGGGCACGAGACTTTGACTATACCATTTTTATTAAGCTATGGGAAAAGTTTAGTCTAAATTATACTTGAAAAATAATGTTTTAAGACCACTAATACTAATTAAAATAGATCACAATCATCGAGCAAGACTTACGCATCTAATCATAATCTTAATTTGAATTTGAACCAGTCTTAGCTAACCACAACACAATAAGAAATCATTACCAAAATCTATCATCTTGAACAACAAACATAAAGAAAAAGGAAAGCAATTTCAGGACCTGTTTGGATGGTTTTTATAAAAAGTTAACATATAAGTTAAAAATCATAAATATATAGTATCCTACTTTTTGCCTTTTGACTTATTTTAAAACGTTTTTGGTCTAAAAATAAGTGTTTAAAAATACTTTATAACCTTTTCAAATATCTCTAAAACTAAAAACTATTTAAAAATAAAAAAACAACTAAATATAAGTTAATCCAATCGGACACCTCTACTTTTTCCTTTTAGATTTCTGTTTTACCAAAATTGCACAAGACAATGACATCAAAATAAAATAAAAATGCACATACTTACATCATCATAGGACATTATCCAATAAGGAAAAATAAATAAAATTACAAGTGATTTTTTGGTTACATCAAGTCATCAACTATTGATATGCACAAAATCTTTAAAA
>JAJOOH010001660.1:0-25582 GCA_029582605.1 Solanum gracilifrons
ATTGGCTATTGTGGACACTAATACCTCTAAAGGTTAGAATGACACATTCATCTTCTTTTCAATTTTTTCTTGGATAGAATGTGGATTTTATTGCTAAGCACCAAGAATGTGCTAATATGACATCTCAACTAACTCCAAATGCAAATACAAATGATGCCACAAGGGCGGGTACGCTACACCATTTGGGCTCACTATAGTGGTTTGGTCTCAATCTTGTGCACAGAATCACGTTGTGTGTCAAGTAAAACCTATGAATACCCTCCCGTCGCTATCTTTTATTCTCGTTTAACACAATTATATATACCATTTAGCTCATAAGAAATCAAGTAAAAATACTTGTGATAACACAAAATGTTATGGAACTCAACTTGGAGTGACATAAATACCTTTAAGCTTAAACAATTAATCAAGTAGGTGGCACACATAAAATATGAAAGTTTTACGTTC
Organism: Solanum gracilifrons; assembly: GCA_029582605.1. Classification (NCBI taxonomy): domain Eukaryota; kingdom Viridiplantae; phylum Streptophyta; class Magnoliopsida; order Solanales; family Solanaceae; genus Solanum; species Solanum gracilifrons. The sequence goes on from JAJOOH010001660.1 coordinate 448, forward strand.
GTACTTCAAGTGAACTAACTTGACCTTTGTATGAGAAACACATGACATAGGTGGTGCCTTAAATGCGAAGGGAGTTTTAGTTTCACATACCTTTAGTACCTTCCTAGCTATCGTGGGTCACCAATAACTAAACTCACATAGATGCAGCCTCACATAGCCAACCACTCGCTTCCACCACTCAATTGCAGCCAAACAATCCAACGCAATTCACTACAAAATAATATATATACATGTTCATCAATAACCCGTAGGTTCATCAATAGATTCTGTAATAAAATCAATAATAACCAAGGAAACTTTTGTAGTATTGCAATTGCTAACTAGAAGTACAAGAAAAATAACAACTGCTAAGGAAGAACAGTTAAGAAAGAGAAGAAGAAAGAGATGAGATACAGAAGAAGATAAAGGATGAGAAGATAGTCAACTTCACATAAAAATAGCCTGCCCTTACTGTGCCTATTCACTGCTACTTATATCAACTCACACTCCTTGCAATATTTCCCTGGACCACTTGCAATTCACGTGCTTGTCGTCAGGGCTTGACAATGAAATCTGCCAACCTTTTGGAGGGAATTGACACGCGCTTGCTTCTTCTAGGTTGAGTAATAGTCTTGTCCACTGTGGCTGCCAAGTTGTCCTCCATGTCACCATTTGTGTTCATAACAGATTCATTCCAATATTTTCCACTTATACCCAAACTAATCCAATTCTTTTACAATCATTTGGAGTGAATTCCTAATTTATTTTTCCAACTTATGAGGTACAATATTAATTCTGCCCATAAGTAGAAACACTCAAAAATTCCACCTTTATCAATAATTCACTATTCATCTTGTTCCCTTTTCAAGAACCCTAGTTCATCACCAAAACCTATTTCGAAAGCTAGTGCAAAAATTCCAATTAAATGGTGATTTCCATTTTACACTACATCCCAAATAGGTATTCTATAATTATATTCAAGTGCGGGGTAGAGAATCTACCTATTTGAAGTCAACCCAACTTGAGTTCTTGAAGAATCTCCACAATTCTTGAACAAAGACTGATAGTTGTCTAACAATTTAGGATCATTGTGTGCTACTCCGAAAAATAATTCTTGTTTCCTGGTTAATACCACCTCGCTGCAGCCACTGATGTGCGAAGGCAGAGGGCACTTTGATGTCCCTGGAAAATTCCAAGAAAAATTCTTGGTGTTTCTTCAACTAAGCCTTCTAAAGAAAGAATTAGAGGGTGATCCCACTTAACCCAAATACCAATTAATGACAAGCGGAAGAAATGATCCCTTAACCCTTCTTTTTTCTTTCTTTTACTTAGCTGACAGCAGCTATACATATATATGCTACAATTTTCCCTAAGATATGTATATATATATGCTACAATTTTCCCTAAGATATGCACACTCTATCTAAAGCATATAATTATTATACCAATACATCAAGTGCTCCATTTAACTTGGTAGCGAGTAGCGCGTCGTTTCCCTTTCCGAATATTATTTGTAACTCTTCACGAGAAATTCTTAAATACCAAATAATTATGGCACACTCAAAAATCCTTAATTTGGTATATAGTGCACCACATAACCCTTTATAGCTTAAGAGTTATATACTTGTACACTCAAAGTAATAAACTTAATTCTGATTCCGAGATTCTACACAGTAACTTTACTGGCTAAGCAATTTATTTTATTTGTGTGATTGTGTTGGTTGTCCATGATGCATTCTGTATATATTTTGCGAATGGAGCATATATATTTTCAATGTCTTAAAAATTGAGCTACCAGGAACTTAAAGAAGGAACAAGATGAAAAGTTTAAAAAGAACACTACATTCCTGCTTCTCGATCATACTAGTAGGACAATGACAATTGCTTGGCTTGTGACCTTGAAGGTTTTGGAGCTAGTTGTCACCCCTCAAACCTAGGCCTGGGCGGACTGATGCTCGATGCCTTAACCTAACTTAGAGAACCCTTCTATATGAACATGAAGATACAACATTTATATGATATCACATCAAAAAGCGGAATAGTAGGCATGAGTCACATAAGAACAACTCTCTGTCAAGGAGTGCAGAGGTAATTTAAAGTCTTCTTCTCATTAAAAAACATAAGATCTCCTTTGATCATAACAAAGATGTAAAACCATATTTAAGACAAATTGAGCTGATTTCAAAACATATGCATGACTTAAATACTCTATTTTATGAAGCCTCTAATACATAACATTGCAATAGAAATACTAGATTAGCAGGTTCTACAAGTTCAACGTAGCTCAATTTTTGCTGATACAATGTTATGGTTTTAATATTGAAGCATAGAAAGAGAATTTAATCTGCTCATCTATCAAGTGATGTCTGAAGTAGTTTCTGTTGGTTTCTATACCATGCATCTGGTGAGATATTTAAGATGTTGCATATGGTATGAATCCAGGACTCACATGGTATAAGTAGAATTTTCTTTCTTCTGTTGCTTTATATTTAGTTAGAATATCAAGCTCATCATTATTTACACTAATTTCTGTAATCATAACTTGGATGGTAGTATTAATCTAATTGGATTCATTCCATCAAGGAAGAGAAAATAGATATTAAGGTTAACAATGATGGCATTCAGTGGTACTTTCCTTTAATCTTAACTTTGATGGTGGTATTAACTATTTTGTTCACCATCAACGAAGAGGTAATAGAAATGAAAGTAAGCAGGGTTGACATTCAGTAGGTCAGTGGTACCTTGTGTTGAATTGGAGCTTTTTCTTCGGCGTTGTTGTTGAGTATAGTATTCAACACTGCATGGTTCTCAACAGCAGAAAAGGTGTAAATTAGTGATTTATTAAGAGATAAATAATAATGGTGGTATTAATTCATTAATTCCTTAGTTGGATTCAACCAACCCATTAGAGTTCAGATCTGAGAAAGTATAATAATTATACCTTAGCTCAGCTCCTTTAGGTGACTTCTGAAATTGCTCCGCAAAATTTCAGTTCAAGTTCAAGAGCCATTGTTTCCAGTAGCAAGTGACGAATTATCATGTTGAAGTGGGGATCTAGAAGCCTAGTAGAAGTAACTGTGGAGAAGGGTCACAACTCGAACATCCAGTTATCTAGTTTCAAAGTTTCGATTAGAGGTGTTTTCAACCTATTTAAGGTTCAGCACACTGAAAATCATACAATGAAAAAGAATAATTTGGTAACAAAGCTGAAATAACCTGATCTCTAAGCTTGATGATGGCTGAAGATGAATATTGGAGGAATCTCTATAGACATTTCCACTTCCCTTCTCGAGATCTTTCCAATTTGTGTTGGCTACAATTAATGTGTTCTATATTTTGTTGGTTTTCTTAGTCATTCTGGGCCATTTCTTTTGGCCTATTCTTTTGTATATATTATTGTTTTATTAATAAAAGTTTGTCATGGCCCATTTGGTTTTAAAAAAAACTACTATAGGACTAGCTGAAATCTGATCATGCACTGAATCATGGTCAGTAGAAACTCCAACAAGTGTAAGAACTAAAAACAATGTCTGCCTATGTTCATGTTGTTTTTCCACGTTCGTAGTGACTGGCATCAACATTTCAAATTTCTCCATGACTATTTGTACCTGCCCCAAGTAAGTAGATATGTCGGATTCTTGTTTCTTTAGGTTTGTCATCTGAGATATCACATCATAAAATCAAGATATGTCATTAGTGTATAAAGCACGAGCCTTTTCCCAAACTGATTAACATGTCTGGAATAGGCGAAACAAGGCCATCAACTTGGAATCAATAGATCGCCATAGGAGACTACATAATTGAGCATCAACCTTCTCCTATTCTACTTTGATTTTTGCATCTTCCTCACTAACCTTTGCCTTTTCATCTATCACACAAGCATTGTTTGTTAAGTGGTTTTGGACTTCTTGACCCTTGCACCACAACTCAACTGTGGAAGCCCAAGGTAAATATTTTGAGCTTCCCATTAATGGTTCTAAAGTGATCATAGGGCTTGAACTTCCAATTCCTGTATTTTTGGAGCAAAAATATCTATTCGGGAAAGGCATCTTGTGAAATCAGATTTTTGTAGCCAATAATCTGGAAATACGTGCCGGAATCGGTAAAAAAAAGTCCCTGCAATTTGAAAAAAAAAGATTGTCGGAAATCAGAAAGAAATAGGGTTGTTGCTGGAAAATTAGATCTGATCGCCAAGAATTGGTTGGAACCAGGAAATAATTATATGGACAGCTTCAGAATGAAGTGGCGACTCCACTGGAAAAAGAAAGCTGCTGAAAAATGATGCACACGCCTGCCATGCATATGATGAGCTTGTCGGTGTATTGCTTCTGGCGGTGTGTAAGGGCGTATATGTGACACTAGTTTCTGGCTAGTCTAACTAGAGTTTGCTTGTCGGGGAATTCCAAACCTAGTGGTGGCGTTAGTTTTCGAAAATCACTAAAAGAAAATGTTATTTACTTAGACAGCCGCTTAGATCACCAGGAAGCTACAGAGGGATAGCTGGATTCATTGAAACGATTCATATCGATACTTTTCTCTCAATTGCTCTGATAGACTGATACCATGTAAGAAATTATAGGAGAAAAATATTATTGAATTGTATCTCTACATTATTATACTGAAACCTTATTTATAGACAATATTACAATCCTTTTTCAAGTAGGATTCTATATGCTATTCTTGTTCCTATTCATACTCTAACAAGGAGTACTTATCTTTGAGTTCATAAGGCATCAAGGGTTGTCGATGTTACCTATCATATTATCAATACATAGAGTACGTGGGGTCCTATTAGGATTCCCTAAGCTTCAAGACCTTAGTTTGTTAGGAATACATGACATCGGGGTACATATCAAAGTAAACTGTATACATGAGGGGTGCATGACATAAAGGATAACTAGCACTTCACACTTACGGGTACACATACATGAGGACTACATTCGAGGAGAGTACATATCATTTGAGGACACTAAACATGTAGAGAAATGTTCATTTAGAGCTTTAGGGTGATATAGCATTTCATGGTTGAAGCATACATGGAGCATATCATTTACGAAAAGGATGTATCGATTTAAGAGATATAACATCAAGAAGAACAAAGGAAATTCCCACATTGAGAGGGTCAGCCATTACATACCTCAGCCCGACCTTAGTAAAATGACCAACTACTCCATTACGACCTTAATCTACAAGACTAATAATGATAGGGAGCTAGAATTAGCGAAGAGATTCATAACTACGTTACTTTGTCAACTATCAAACACATGTGAACAAAAGCCCTTCATCAATGGTGTACCAACAGCCAACCTACTCCTTGGTAGTGACAACATAAAAACTTCCCTCCGAGTCTGAGGTGACCCATAACCATCCGGGCAGTAACACCACAAGAACACCTCAAAACAAATCCCCATTCTCATAAAGCTAGCAACAATTTAAGTCATGGCTTCCGATCACCACCCCATGAGTCCCATTGCTAAAACATTCTTATAACATCAGGAACCATCCATGCATAAACTCTGAAAAGGAGGAGTACCTTGAAAGATGAAGAGAAACCCCAAAAATCATCCCTTGAGCCCCAAGTGAAGAAACCTCTATGAATCTCTAGAATCTGAAGAAAAATTGATGTTAAAATCACGTATTAGGTGAAGAATGGCTAAGATACTATGGGAAGAAATTACCTTGGTGTTGTAGAACTTGGAAGAGAGAATAAGAGTGAAGAATAGCTTTGGGTCGCCCAAAAATGAAGGGAAATGAAGTGAAGATCAAGTTTTAAAACATCTGGACGAGCCTTGATGCAGAGCTAAATGCTGGCTGCATATGGGAACTTTTGGTCGGAAAAAAACTGCACATAAAAACAGGACTGTAAATTTTGGGCCAGATGCGACCAACTTGCGGTCGCATATGCCTTCACATATGGGCTAATGCGGTTGCATATCTACTCAGCGTACTGCTCTGCAGTCCTTCAGTTGAAAGATCTTTAATTTTTTGCTCCAACTTGGATTGAAAAATGGTTTGATGTACTGGAAAGAAGACTTCGAGCTTTAATTTGATAAGTAGACCTCCCTCTAATTCCTTGTAGATTGGGAGACACACCCGTTTGAAGTCAGACCACATATGAGATGATTTGAAACAATTGACCGCAATGTAACCTTCAACTTGGACTTTTGTGCTAAGCTTCCCCTTGACCTCTTTATCTTATTTTAACCCTTCAAATACCTCATATATTGGTTCCTTGATATATTTAGCCACTTTCCATCTTATTCTCCCGAGGTTGAACAAATTCATCTGCGTCGATTAGTAGTTCTTTGGCATGGAGATACCGGGTGTTATAGTAGTATTGGTTCTAAGCTTTTGTCTCATGGCATAAAAATTGTTGATTATTTGCATTGCTGTGTTGTATCTTTCTATCTATTTTCTCTTCTTTTGTCTCTATTTCATATTGCTTTTGTTTATTATTAGTGTAGCAGTTGTATATCATTTCACCTCATTCTTAAAAATCTTCAAGCTGAATACATGTCCCTTCAAAACTGACGTAAATCTCTCTGAGAAGAAGAGCATATACCTATAATTGGAGTGAAAGCATTAATTCTTTAGAACAGGTGGTAAATGGATCTTTTTCCTTCTGGATTTGATGAGATTACTTCATTGGTACCTTGGATAAAGCATCTGTAAGCAGTTGAGATTTGAGATATACAGCCTAAACTAGGAAATGAATTGTGGAAATGTCGCTTACTTCTAGTTCAGATTAGTAGAAGGTTCAACCCATCTGCCAACTAGACCAGTATAAGTTTTTAAATGTATATCAGTACATGGTTGATCGTTGGACCTTCCTATCCAGTACAATAGTGTTCTGAGTTTCTCTCTGTGAGAGTACATTATTTTTAACCATTAGCTTTAGTTGATCTTAGATGAGGCCTCTTGGCAGTTCCCTTCAGATGTTCCTTCCTTCTGTTGTGCTTTATAGGATATTTTGTTCTTCTTGGTGAACTTAACTACTCACTCCACACTTGTTATAGTTCATCTTCTTATAAAAATGAGAGTTGGCATGTTGGGGGAATCTATATTTTGAGAAAGGTAACGTTGTACTAATCAACAGTACAAAGGTTGTGCTGGTACAATTTACGGATTCCAAAAAGTTAGATATATCCTTGTTCGTCTTACAAGGATTCTATGATGTCTAAAGAGTTAGCATCCTTTGGTCCAACATGCTGGAATAGAGAAGGAAATATGTCCGGCCACAAAGAGAGATGGAAGATTGTCGTTGTTTGCATCTGGTGGGACAATATGGAAGGAAAGGAACCAAAGATGTTTTGAAATCAAGAGCATCCCTTTCCAAAGTCTGAAGTTGAATTGTCTTATAACCTTTTATTTTTTGTGTAACTATGTACTCCCCAAAAAGGTGGAGGATATTACTCAGTTTCTAGATAGTTTAGGAGGGATATACATGATAGATTTCTTTGGTTTTGCTTACTGTAAACTCCTGATGTAACTACTACTAAAATACACTATTGGTGTATTTTGTCTATAAAATGTTAACTTTCTCAAAAAAAAAAAGAAAGAGTTAGCATCCTACACAACAACATACCCAGTGTAATCCCACAAGTGAGTTAGCATCCTGCACATAACTTCCTTTACACCAATAATGAAATAACAGTAAGCAGCTCATCTTGTTCTTCTGAATTGAGCTGTATCTTCCTTCAAAATACCTGCCATTCCTTTCTCTCCATTAGGTCCACCATATACAAGCTAGGATCATCTTCCACCATTTCAATCCGGCACCTAAAATATCAGTTGTAGAACTAGGCATATCCCATCTTAGTCCAACCATGTTCAGGAATAGTTGCCATAGCAGAACAGTGAGTCCACAGTGAAAAAATAAGTGGCTGTTATATTCTGCTTCAGTGTAACAAAGGTAACACAACTCATCTGAAAGCCCATTTTCTGGGTTAAACAAGCTTATCTAGCTACCAACGAAGTAAAGCAAGCACTTTGAAAAGAATCTTAACTGTGGGGGGAATCTAGCAGGTGATTATATTCTGTGAATGTTTACAGAGCTTCAAATTCATGAAAGAAAATTACTACTGAAGCAGTTCCGTACAAGGATAGAATTATAAGAAAGATGCTTTGACCTTATCGCAGATAAACAGTAATTGATATGCTTGGACGCAATGTGCAAAATCGTTGAAGTATTTCATATTTCTTGGAGACTTCATTTCTAGACACACCTTCAAGAGTGTGTGAATAATTCAGATTACTGACTTCTTGATATTTCTAATCAGCTAATCCTTTCAAGACAAGTTTCTGATTCTTTACAATTTTGTCCATGTTGCAGGCACGCTTCATTTGTACAAGAGTCGATTACAACACTATGCCCAGAAGCAAAATCTCACTTTACCCGTGTATTCTTCTGAACTTGATGGCCCTCCTCATGCCCGTTGTTTTAGGTCAAAAGTGACCGTTGACGGGGTAACTTATGAAACTCAGGAGTTCTTCTCTACATTGAAGGAAGCTGAACATGCAGCTGCAAAGGTTGCTTTTGAGTCATTAGCACTTAACGACACTCAGGAGGTTAGTACTCCCTTTGTTCCTGTTAATGTAACAGTCTTTCCTTTTTGGACTTTCCGAATGTTTGATCCATTCTATTTCTATACCAACTTCCGTACTTCAAAAACTCAAATGTTGTTAACTGCCCAAATCTTTGAACTTCCATGTGGTATTTTCTCTATCAAATTGACTTTTCATCCACTGTTTTAAGACTTTCTTCTTCTATTCACTAATATAATGTGCAAGTCAATTTAGCACATTAAACATCATGTCCCATTCAAACACCATCAAGTAAAACGGGAAGGAGGGAATATTTAAATAATTTTAGTTTTATTTCGGTGCTGAGAGATCATTCATGTGAGTACATTTCATTGTTCTTCACCTTCTCAAAAAAAAAAAAACATTTCATTGTTGTTCTATGTATTTATTTAATTATTTTTGAATAACATCAGGATGAAGGTTTGTACAAGACACTTCTGCAAGAACTGGCTCAAAAAGAGGCTTTACTTTTTCCAGTTTATGATACAGCCAGAACTGGCCCACCTCATGCACCAGTATTCCACTCAATGGTGGAAGTTGGAGATGGGACTTTTCAAGGACAAGAAGCTAAAACCAAGAAACAAGCAGAGATGAATGCTGCAAAGGTTGCTTACAATGCCCTTGTGAAACGTAAGGAGGATATACACTTAGTATCATAATTTGCAAGTTTTCTGAATTAAAATTACTTTGATCGGGGTACAAGGGCAAATTACATGGAGTTTTATTTAGATAAGAAAAATGATATTTTTAAAAGACAATATAAAACTAAGCAGGAGGACATGGTGTTTCCAACTAATGAAATTAATAAATTAAAGAACAAGGAAAACTTTGCACATCAATGCTGTTGGAGTTTCATTACAGCCGGTTATGTTAGGACCGAAATAATTAGGTGTCATGCGGAAGCTAACAAAGCAAACTTCGAAGACCACGAGTAAGAAGACAAATGAGAAATATACCAAAAGACGCAAAGATTTTATGTGGTTCGGTTAATCGATCTACACCCACAAAAGAGATGGGCAATCCACTATATAAATATGAGAGTACAAAATATAGAGAGAAATAACATCAACCAATTCACTCAAAATATAAGGAGGTTCACACAAGTGATAATGTATCCCTTGTTTCCCACAAATTCTCCCCTCTAACCAAAACTCTCAAAGCCCCTAGGACAACATTGTGAATGCTGATTAAGTTAGAAGTAACGAGCCTCCATTTGTAGAGTCCTAAACCTTTTCCTACAAGAAAATGACTAGCCAAATATGGTGATTTTTTGATTTCCTTTTAGTAAAAAGAAAAATCTATTTATGGTAAAAAAACTCGGGGCAAATACCCCACAGGTTAAACAAAAATCAAAGTACAATAAATAGTTCAAGAAGTTATATCTACACCTAGGGCACCTAGGTGCTTTGATGACTTTCTAATTTTCTACGGAATACATTAAAATCTAAGTGTAACTGAAATGTTGTGTAGACCTAACAGTATTTCCAGCATCTTATTGGTTCACATATAAAAAATTGCTGCTTCCTGTGTAGCTTTTCTGTTGTGAACATAAAAGTTTAGTATCTGGTGGAATTACATTGCCATCTCCTTTCATGTCCAAAAGATGATAAGGCCAATGGCAGACAACAACCGTGGATAGAAAAAGACGGACATGATATTTTAGCCACCAGGGGAAGTATCACTGTAACTAAGCCCAAATATTTGAGTATACCCCTTTTCAACAAGGTGAGCCTTAAGCTGATCAACTTGCGCCATCCACACCAATTTTAACCACATAAATCCAATGACAACCAACAATAGATTTACCTTAAGGATGAGAAACAAGCTCCCAAGTACCACTGGCATCTAAAGCAGATATCTCATCAATCATAGCTCGTCACTGTTCTAGATGAGGAATTATTTCACTTGTAGACTTGGGGGATGGAAACACATGACAAAGATGATAAAAAGGCATGATGGAACTATGACAACTTAAAAAGGTATAATGGGGGTTAGTATTACGAGGGGATCGTATACCTTTTCAAAGGGCAATCAGTTGACTAGGGGGAGACAAGTCCTTAGTAGATGCATGGTCTCATGCAGGACGTGAATCATCTAAGCTTAATGTTGGACGTAAGCAATGATGGTCAATCAGGAGTGGTGATATTGTGGCTGGAGATGTAAAGTGATAATAGATTCCTCAAAAGTTGGTATAGATAAGACATGTGAGATATCATGAAGATGTAATGTAAGGTCGAGACTTAGAAATGTGACATCAACTGATACCCTTTCTGAACTACGAACCAAGAAATACACATTTGAGAGCATGATGGGCTAATTTATCTTTTCTAAGGGGTAAATTATGAACAAAATACGTGCTCCCAAAAACACAAGAGGGAAGAGAGTATAAAGTTGACTAAGGAAACATTACTGAATAAGGAACCTGATTCTAAATGGAAGATGAGGGCATTTGATAAATCAAGTAGCAAGATGTGAGAACTGCATTGCCCCAAAAATGGAATAGAACATAGAATCAGATGAGAAAAGTGGGAGCAGTCTCAAAGAGGTGTCTATTCTTTCTCAATACTACCCCATTTTGCTGAGGATGTACAAACAAAATGGCGGATGAATCCTTGGGTGAGTCATAAACGGCTGAAACTGGAGGATATATATTTCAAGGCATTGTGGTAGAAGCTAAGATGAAACAAGATGAAAATGATATTTTACTCGTTAAATAAAGTGCAAGAATCTTATACACTGCGTTAACCAATAACTATGTCCGTATTGAGTGGACAAATCTCAAGATACAAAGGCAATATTAATATTTTTCTTAGTCAGAACTCTCCTAAATATATACATTTATACTAAACATAAAGATAACTCCTAATAGATAGAGATAGAAACAATAACTACTATAGATGATTACTGTTTATATGTTTTATCCTTTTTAAAACAAAGAAACTAAGATAGATTATCTCCACATGCTCGTCTAGATTTTATTCTAGTGTAAGTCCGTAAAGGAGCATTCATATCAGTGCATCCCTCTTCAAAAGTTGCCTTGTCCTCAAGGCGAAAAGAAGGAAACAAATTTCTTGGGTAGGGTCGCATGAGGTTTCCGGTCCTCTTAGTGGTACATGTATATGCACAATACCCTTGTAGAGAGGTACCTCGAAACAACGATGTTAGTTACCAGAAATTCTTTGTCTTCTAATTACTGTCTCACTAATTGCTCTGACACCGTGTGAGAAACAAAAGAGTTTGAGTCATTACTCAATTGTTGGGGTTTTTCGTATTATTTTGTTGTAAAACTGCTTTGTTACTATCTATTTTCACTTTTACTTCTGTTCTATCTTTTTCTAGACTATTATTGTCTTGAGCCGGGGGTCTATTGGAAACAACCTCTCTACCTCACTTCTAAGGTAGAGGTAAGACTTGCGTACACTCTACCCTCCCCAGGACCCATTGTGTGGGACTACACTGGGTATGTTGTTGTTGTAGCTATTGGGGTTTAAATAACCATACCATGTTGTAAAAAAGAAAAGAAATCAATACCTAATTACAAATTACAATAGGAGTAAATTAAGTTACCTACCATATTTACTTATTTTCTAAATATTCGCAAAGATTCTAACAATTAGCATAAATTTATGGATTGCCCCTCCCCCCCAAGGAAAATTTTAATATGAAGGCAAGGAGAATCAACTACTAGAATTCAACCGACTCACCCTATACATTTAGGAGACTATGGATTCTGCTATTTTCTGTAGAGAATTACACAGAAGCCTTTTCCAGTTGAAACTGTGGACATTTATAGATGTTCTGATATTGATTGTTGGTAAGAAAACCTATAAATGGGGTGGTTGCATGTCTCACTTAATGCATAACTTGCAATAGCTCCACCAGTTGGAATTAAATGGATATAGCTAAGATCTCAATAAGTTGCATAGGACCAACACACACACACATATATACACACACACACACATATAGGGATGTTGCGTGTTCCTTTTGTTTCCTTCTGTAGGATCAATAAGATTGTTTTTTTGAGTTACGTGTTCTCTTGATTCCCATGCACTATTCCATAGTTTCCACTGTCGGACAGTTTCTCTATCCTCTCCTATCCATCAGACTATTCACACTTTCAATCTCTAAATCATTTCTGACCTGAGATGTGTTGGCTATAGCCTTACTATTCCGTTATGTACTTCATCGTATTGCAGATCCGTGAATAATTAATTGAATTTATTGACTGTTTCCTTTCTGATCAGTTAAATGCACCAAAAGTTCCATCACTGCCTCTTCATTATTAGTTTGGTCTAGTCTGTGCCCATTAGCTGCCACTTGTTGAACTTGGCTACATCTGCATGAATAAATATGTGATAATGTCGTTTTGTTTGGAAATTATGTGGACAAGATACTAATTGCTTTTACATCATTATATGAGATTAGTTTTTTTTTTCAATCCCTTGTTTGTTTACTTTTGCAATATTGTACAATAAGATTGTTGAACTTCAAGAAAAATAATAGTTGCATCATTTTTAACTCTTACAAAGTGGGGTCAGTATTTGCATCATCAACCATTTCCAGGTGTACAATAAGATTGTTGAGCTTCAAGAAAAATGATACTCCCTTTGTCCAACAATACTTGTCCACTATTGACTTTGCACACTTCTTAAGAAACTATAAATAGAAGGGTAATTTCACTGAATCACCCTTTGAGTATAATAAATATAATGTCTTGAAGAATATAATAGGGAAATAACTATAATTAATCATAAGGGTAAATTAGGAACTAAGTGTAAAATTATCCATTGATTTCATAAAGTGGACAAGTATTGTTGGACATTCCAAAATAGTATAGTGAACAACGATTGTTGGACGGAGGGAGTAGTTGCATCACGTAACTCTTACTTGGAGTAGCTTTGAGATAAGATAAAAGAAAAGAAAAACACTTACCTAGATGATTGATAACTATTAAGAGATATTTCTTTAATTATTACTTAAAGCTTATACAAACCCCACTTTGTGGGATTTCACTGGGAATGTTGTTGTATTAGTTAAAGCTTATTTTTTCAATAAGCAAAATATTTTCTCTCTTCAAATCCAAGAATTTTTTGTTGAGAATGACCACACATTGTCCTAGTTTAATCAGCAAATATTGAAATACCATTGTTATTTATATTTTGTGGTTCTGGAGAGACTAAAGTTGTAGAATGCTATGTTTACTGTACTTCTCAAAAAATTACTAGTTGTCTACAGCAACATACCCAGTGTAATTCCACAAGTGGTCTGGGAAGGGTGTGTTGTGTATATGCAGACCTTACCCTATCTTGGGAGAAAAGGAGGCTATTTCGGATTAACCCTAGGCTCAAGTAAAAGCATTACTAGGAAGTTCGGAAAAAGAGAACATCAAAAAGATACTAAGTTGACTATGAAAGTATAAACAACTTCAGTGCTGGCCATTTGTATCGGGAGAAATATGGCTACTATCCATCTTTTTTTTTTCCATACAAGTAGGAGCATTAGAGAGTTGGTGAATCAATTTTATTTTAGAAGTAATCCGTAAGTATAGAAACCGATGTTTCTGAGGTGATTTCCTTCTAATCAACTTATCATTTCATTGGAACATCTTTGGCTTATCACATAAAAGGTATATTTTCCCACTTCACAATTCAATTATACGACATTTTTCAAATATTTATGCTCAAATATCCGATGTTTCTGAGGTGATTTCCTTCTAATCAACTTATCATTTCATTGGAACATCTTTGGCTTATCACATAAAAGGTATATTTTCCCATTTCACAATTCAATTATACGACATTTTTCAAATATTTATGCTCAAATATCTGATGAATTATTCAGTCTTTTAAGTTTTATTGATGAAACCACTCCAACCTAAAGAAAATATCTTATGTTTCTGTTCGAAACCAACATTATTAACCTTGAAAGGTTGGGTTCATTGGCAAGTTCCAAGTCAAGTGTACAATTTCATACTTTTGTGTTACAGGTGGTCAACTAGATGAACCTCTTCATGTCCTTCCAGTCAGTTCAGAATGTGTTGTTGCTGATGTTTCACAGCTAGTTGTTCAGCAGAAGACCAAATTGATAATTGAAGAACTAAGTTTGCAAAATGAAGGTGCTTTCTGAAGTCTGCAACCCCTTGATATCATTTTTTTTTACTTGTTTTCTGCTTTTTTTGTGATATCTTTCTTTATGTGGAGGCTCTTAATTGAACTAAATATATAGGTGTCACAGGTTCAGCTGTGCCACTGTCATGTATTAAAAAGGAGAAGAAATTGTTGAGATTGCTGATAGAACTAAATTGAGTATCGCTGATGTTTAAGTACTTCTTTAAGGAACAATATAATTTATTAATGCATTACCGCAAAAGTAGTCACAGAGAACAGTTTTCAGAACAGTTCAGTGGACAAAGCCAAACACTGTTTTCTAAAGTAATATCTAATAGGTTTGATAAATGATGTGTCACACTATCAAGTTGGGAATTGCAATGTGACTCTACATCTTTTGGACCAAAATCTCTTTTTGCACAATAACTTAGTGTGGTTGCATGAGGCGTTCTTTAGTAGGTTCTATATCATTGAGGTCAAGATAGTGGAATTTCTATGTATGGACCAACCAGTTTAGTTAGTTTCATCAAGTTGAAATAACATTAATCCTTTAGAACTAAAGAGTCACGTTTCTTCCAACTAAAATCTCCTCGTCTTAAAGTGATGCATATTGGTTCCGGGTTAGTCTTTACAACTTAAACAACATGGTCATATAAGCATATTATCGATTTTGTGTTTCTTCCAGTTTATCACTAGCATCAGTTGTCTATTCGTATTATATAATGTGTTACTCATTATTTGACCACTTATTTTCAGAGGCAAACACAAATGCAAAAAGACACAGATGTTCGAATGCACCCAACACATATTCCCTTATCAGGGATCATCGTCCTGATGCCCCATTTGTTGCTTCAGATTCAACTGATGCAGTTGTTGAGTCTGTTGATTCTGGTACGTATGCTGGAACCAGTATTTTGCCAAGTGAGAAGATTTTCATTTTCCCCCGGAAAGCAAACATGGACCTTCCAAGTGGTGCTTCTGTTTTGCCTTGCAGCAACGAAAAATGGGTTGCTGCTAACTTAGAGTTGAATCGAAATCACTAACCGCAGAAACCCAACTATGTAATGTTGTTTGATGAATCTTATCTTGATGATAAAGTTCAATTCTGATAATTTTGTACTGGTACTACAATATGTGTAAAAGACATATGTGACCTATAAATACAAAAAATTAATCTATGCTATATTTTTTGAGTAAGTACTAGGTTATGCTTATTAAGAAAATTAACCTTCCGTGGTAATTATGAAAAGGAAGCCTACTGTTGGTGTACAAAGCAGGAAAAACAAGAACACAACTGGAATATCTGTTGTTAAATCTCTTTAACCCTAATGCCCAATGTATCATTTGCTACGGGTTCAAATTGTTGCTTTTGGGTATCATACACATAATTGACACACACACACACACATATATATATTATATATTATATTTATATATTACTCTAAAAGCATGAATATATTACTCTAAAAGCATGAACTCCTAACTTGAATGTTAAATTACTGTAATATCCTTAACTAAGGTTGTGACTTTTTCGATGAGTTGTGACTTTTCCGATAAGTTGTGATTTTTTCCAAAGGATTGTGATTTTTCGATGAGTTGTGACTTTTTCAAAGAGTTGTGACTTGTTCAATAAGTTGTGACTTTTCCAAATGGTTGTGACTTCTTGGAAAGGTCATGACTTTTTAGATAAGACACAAAAAAACACGTGTTCACATTACCCTTTGTTGACTATAAATAGAGGGGATCCGGATTCCTCTCATTTTTCGACCACAATTTTTTTTAAAATCTTCTACTCTCCTTCTTGCATTTTTATTTTTTGTGTGTGTTTTATTGTCGTTGAGTGAGTTCGAAGTTTAGCGAAATATGGGGCACTAATCTTATGAAGTTAATCGTTCTATCCTAAGAGGGTATAATCCATAACTTCGAGTACTTGAGAAAAATAATTTTAATTATAAAATAATTTTTTTTGCTTAATATATACATTAGTATGTAGTGTTCCAATATATGAAGTTAACATGATGTAGTCTAATTTCATTTGTTTTTGTTAACAATTTATCTTGTGATGTAGATATATGCTTAATATCTTTTTCCAAATTAAGAGAATTGTCATGATGTGTTTTTTTTAATACTCAAGACAAAAGAACGACTTTATATATCAATGCTACTTATGTGATTTAGACTGTTAGGAAGTTTGCTTCAAAATAATTACTACTTACTACTATATAAACATTGCCCTTTTGTTTTACTTATTTACTATTTATTGATATTCAAGTATTTTAGACGAAGAGAAGTTCATATGACTTGTAATAACGCAAGTTGAAGTTTGTATTAATTTAATTTTTATTATTTATTTAATAGCTAATTTTTATGAGATAAATATTTTCATTAATGCAAATATATATATTTATATTTTGGTAGGTATTTTTTTTTTAAAATTAAAGTATTATATATTTCATAAATGTATTATCAAGTTAACATGATCTTCTAACTTCAAAATATATTATTTTAAAATATTTCGAGTTATTTTCTTTAAAAAAAACACTCACAACAAATGTGAAAATATGTGACTATATATGAATCATTTAAACTTATCATTTACAAAATAAATTTTATATTCACTAATATGAAATAAACATTTATATTTAGTCCCTACACTAAATTAAAATCTAATAACTAAAAAAAATAGTAACATTAATTAAAAGTCCTATTTATTTATGTACGTATAAAATTTATTAGAAATTCAGCTATTGCACATTAATTCTTCAGCTATAACATTATAAGTTCTCTTAATTATTACTAATTATTGTAAAACGTTATTCATACTCTTTTACATTCTTAGGTATTATATTAAGAATTCAATAGTTATTACATTAATTATGATTCTATCTTTCATCTTTCCTTATATTAACTTTTGACCAATAATTGTTCATATTATTAAACCGCCCATATATATGTGATAACATGGTGTTGTTATTTTTTCTTTGATGAATCATACTTGGTTGAATAAATTGAAATAATTTCAAAGTATATGAATTATATCATTGTTGGGTGTAAGATGAACAAGTGATTATATATATGATTTCACACATAACATATATTCTTTAATTTAATTTTTAGTTTTTTCCGGAAATAAAAAAGGAAACCTTTCTCAGTTAACTATGGACAGTCAGATAACTATTTTTCATTTATGTACACAGTCAATCGAGAAGTCAAGTATGAAAGCCAACAACAAGAACGTCATTTATTATGTTATAACTTATAAAATAAAAATTAATATAAAAAATAGTCTAAAAGATAAAATGTAGTTGTTCTCTTCACATGTTCATATGACATTTAAACAGTTTAACGTGGAAAACACGTGCAAAGCATATCTTGTTAGATGACAAGAAAAATACACAACAAATATAGTCTATAAGGTAATATTAGTGAGATACGACTAATTAAATGATTGAACTTCATCAAATTGAAATAAATATATACATTATTGCATTTAACTAATAAAATTTTTCATTGACGATCTTCATAGGTTCGCGTGAATAAGAGATATAAATGATGATCCACATTGATCATTCATAAAAGAATCTGCAATATGATTTTGTACAAAGCTTAGTATTCAAATCTTTCCCTAAATAAGCAATACTATTTACTATAACATATATTTTCTGAATTGGTAATCACATACAATGTACGTGTCAAAAAACTAGTATATATATATGGGCACGTGTGACTCCCATATTATTCAATATTAACTTTTAAAAATAACATAACTAATAACAAAATTAATGTGTGATGAATAACACAATTTTTTTAAAATACAAGCTTGAAATAAATAGGAGTCGAATCTATTTATTGTATACTTACGCCCACAAACAACTCACAAACACACAAATATAATGAGCGGAGGAAATAAAGAAAAATAAAAATATAATATTGTGATGAGAATATTATGCATGGTGAGAGGAAGCAAAAATGAATACAAATCAAACTTGCTCAAAATTAACTTGTTTCTATGCATTTATAATTATTACAAATATTTATTCAACAAAAGTAAGGAAGAGAGTTACAAGAAAATGAGTGATAAAGAGAAAAGATGGAGGAACTCACCGTCTATATATATTTATATTTTTCTCTTCAATTAATTCTTCACCTAAACAACTTATGTCCCTTGCACTAGCAAGATAAATCATTTGACAAATCAAACAAAATTTCAGTTTCAAAAGCCTGAAATTTAATTGACATAAACCCAACATTATCTAAAGAGAACTACTTAAGATCAATAAGTTTGGAATAATTTATAAAATACGTGTTAGCTTAATTGAAATAACAGAGTGCAAATCTTCCCTAAATTTTTTTGATTATTTGAAAGCATCAATTGGTATAGCTAATGACAAGAAACAATATGGTGAAAATAGCTAATCTTTTGTATCTATTTATCTATCTATATCTTCTATTCTATATTACCTTAAAAGTATGAACTCTTAACTTGAATGTTAAATTACTATAATATTCCTAACTTAGGTTGTGACTTTTTCAATGAGTTGTGACTTTTCTGATAATTTGTGACTTTTTTCAAAGGGTTGTGATTTTTCGATGAGTTGTGACTTTTCCAAAGAGTTGTGACTTTTTCAAAGAGTTGTGACTTTTTCAAAAAGTTGTGACCTTTTTTAATAAGTTGTGACTTTTCCAAAGGGTTGTGACTTCTTGAAAAGGCCATGACTTTTCAGAGAAGACACAAAAAACACTTGCTCATACTATCCTTTGTTGACTATAAATAGAAGAGTTTCCTCTCATTTTTCAACCACAATTTTTTTTAATCTTCTACTCTTCTTCTTGCATTTAAAAAAAATTAGTGTGATTTATTGTCGTTGAGTGAGTTCGAAGTTTAGTGGAATATGAGGTACCACTATTCTGATAAAGTAAATTGTTCTACCGTAAGAGAGTATATTCCTTAACCTCAAGTACTTGAGGAAAATAATTCTGATGATGTAATATTTTTTTTCTTAGTATATACAGTAGTATGTAATGTTCCAAATTATGAAGTTAACATGATGTAGCCTAAATTCATTTGTTTTTGTTAACAATTTCTCTTGTGATGTAGATATATGCTTCTGAAGATCTTTTTTAAAAATTATTTAACTTCTCAAGATTAAGAGAATTGTCACGATTTTTTTTGATGCTCAAGACAAAAGAATGACTTTATTTATCAATGCTACTTATGTGATTTAGATTGTCAGGTTGTTTGCTTCAAAATAATTATTACTATATGTACATTGCTCTTTTTATTTTATTGATTTACTATTTCTTAATATTTAAGTATTTTCGACAAAGAAAAGTTTATATGAGTTGTAATAATGCCAGTTGAAGTTTGTATTAGTTTAATTTTTATTGTAGTCTAAATTCATTTGCTTTTGCTAACAATTTCTCTTGTGATGTAGATATATGCTTCTGAATATCCTTTTCCAAAATTATTCAACTTCTCAAGAGTTAGAGAATTGTCACGATTTATTTTTCTAATGCCCAAGAGTAGAGAATGACTTTATTTATCAATGCTACTTATGCGATTTAGATTGTCAGGAAGTTTGTTTCAAAATAGCTATTACTATATAAACATTGCTTTTTTATTTTATTGATTTACTATTTCTTAATATTTCAGTATTTCCAATGAATAAAAGTTCATAAGGCTTATAACAACGCCAGTTGAAATTTTTATTGTAGTATAAATTCATATATCCCTAACTTAGGTTGTGACTTTTTCGATGAGTTGTGACTTTTCTGATAAGTTATGACTTTTTTCAAAGGGTTGCGATTTTTCGATAAGTTGTGGCTTTTCCAAAGAGTTATGACTTTTCCAAATAGTTGTGACTTTTTTAATAAGTTGTGACTTTTTCTAAGGGTTGTGAATTCTTGGAAAAGCCATGACTTTTCAAATAAGACACAAAAAATACTTGCTCATACTATCCTTTGTTGACTATAAATAGAGGGGTTTCCTCTCATTTTCAACCACAATTTTTTTAATCTTCTACTCTTCTTCTTCGTCTTGCATTATAAAATATTTCGTGTGATTTATTGTCGTTGAGTTAGTTCAAAGTTAAGCGGAATATGAGGTACCACTATTCTGATGAAGTAAATTGTTCTATTGTAAGAGGGTATATTCCTTAACCTCAAGTACTTGAGGAAAATAATTATGATGATATAATAATTATTTTTTTGCTTAATATATACAATAGCATGTAATGTTCCAATATATGAAGTTAACATGATGTAGTCTAAATTCATTTATTTATTATAACAATTTCTCTTGTGATGTAGATATATGCTTCTGAATATCTTTTTTAAAATTTATTAAACTTCTCAAGAGTTAGAGAATTGTCACGATTTATTTTTTTGTGCTCAAGACAAAAGAATGCCTTTATTTATAAATGCTACTTATGTGATTTAGATTGTCAGGTTGTTTGCTTCAAAATAATTATTACTATATAAACATTGCCCTTTTATTTTATTGATTTACTATTTCCTAATATTTAAGTATTTTTGATAAAGAAAAGTTTATATGAGTTGTAATAACGCCAGTTGAAGTTTGTATTAGTTTAATTTTTATTATATTCTAAATTTATTTGCTTTTATTAACAATTTCTCTTGTAATGTAGATATATGCTTTTGAATATCTTTTTCCAAAATTATTTAACTTCTCAAAAGTTAGATAATTATCACGATTTATTTTTCTAATGCCCAGGACAAGAGAATGACTTTATTTATCAATGCTACTTATGTGATTTAAATTGACATGAAGTTTACTTCAAAATAGTTATTATTATGTAAACATTGCTCTTTTGTTTTACTGATTTATAATTTCTTAACATTTTCAGTATTTTCAACGAATAAAAGTTCATATGACTTGTAATAACGCTAGTTGACGTTTGTATTAGTTTAATTATTATTGTTGTATAAATTCATTTTTTTTAATTAAAAATTTCTCTTGTGATATAGATATATGTTTCTAAATATCTTTTTCCAAAATATTAAACTTCTCAAGAGTTAGAGAATTGCCACAATTTGGTTTTTGATGCTCAAGACAAAAGAAAGACTTTATTTATCAATTCTACTTATGTGATTTAGATTGTTAAGAAGTTTGCTTCAAAATAGTTGTTACTATTTAAACATTGCCTTTTTTTTTATGCTCAAGACAAAAGAGAGTGTGTGTGTGTCACGAATGTATTATCAAGTTAACAAGATCTTCTAACTTCAAAATCTATTATTTTAAAATTTTCAGAGTTCTTTTTTTTTTTAAAAAAAATAACTCACAACAAATGTGAAAATATGTGAATATATATGAATAATTTAAAATTTATCATTAACAAAATAAATTTTATATTCAGTACTATGGAATAAACATTTTCATTTTGTCCCTACACTAAATTAAAATCTAATAACTATAAAAAAATAGTAACGTTAATTAAAAATCCTATTTATTTGTGTAAGTATAAAAGTTATTAGAAATTGTCACGACCCAACCCACCGGATCGTGCGGGCACCCACTCTAACACTTAAGTAGGAGAATCCTCATATCCCAATAGTAAAAACATGCATAAATTTAAAGAAAACAGAAATAATTATAATACTTATCAGTTTATAAATAATACTTTTAGACACACTTTTGGTTCAACTTGTAAAGTAATTTAAACAACTCCCATGTATCTAGTCTAAACAGGTACACGATCTACTAAGAGTACAACTGGACAATAAATAAAAGACACAGCTCCCACCATGCTGAAGAAAAAATAGAAGCTACTGGAAATTTTCTTCGTCTTCACCTAATGAAACGGCACCAATCCTGCATCCAGACTATGTCAAAGACATAACAAGAGTAGTATCAGTACAAAACACACGTATTGGTAGGCATCATCGGTCAACCCGACGCCCACCACATAACATAAGAAGCCAACTAGTAGAAATATACAATAGACCACTCGCTCCTCCACCTTTACCCTCCCTTGAAATACTTCCATTATACACTAGTATTCGGACCAGTAACATCCTTCTCAATCAACTTACTAACAGGTACTTGATCATAGCCTAACCATTCTAACACATAGAGAAATTCCCAAACACAACCACTGACATTCCCACTAACCATTCATGTCATACCCTCACTTCCTCGTCACACTAACCAACCATGGTCATATAGTACATTAAATCAAGCATTCTTCCGACTAAACCCAATATCTTTCCCCTAAGTGAAATCCACCTAAGCATGTTTCATCACACCTGCTACCCCTACTTCTCACAATTACAACACACGAACCACCCTCACTATCCATTACTCACCCCCTGAACACTTTACTCTTCCACCATGTATAACAAGTTCGCTTAACACAAGGACTATCAAATATAACCGCCATAATATATGTCCACAAAGTGCAACATAAGCAAGTCAAACAACATTATAATCACAAGTATATATCGAACATGTACCACATTATCAACATTTACGAACAACGATGGTTGTCATTTTATATCACATCATACAATTTTTCCACATCATTGGTCTTCTCATGGAACCCAAACCCAAATAGTTAGCATACTAGAACGTGGTATCCGATCCATTAAATTATGTCGGAACGTGGCAACCGATCCCATAGTTATGCCGGAACGTGGCAACCAATCCAAGTTAGTTATGCTGGAACGTGGCAACCGATCCATCATACCACAATCACAACCATAAGTATATCCTCAAGATCAGACATTTAAGTCATGATTTCATGGCAGTCATATTTCATCTATCTCATATACAACAAGTGTGATCAATAATGCGTCATTCATGTACATATACGTATCACAATCAAGCAAGAACAACATACATCACACAATCATAGAATCACAACCAATCACCTACAGATTATTCATCCACACACCTCATGCAAACCCTAATTCAACCAGACTCAACCTTAATTCATAGTCTAAGGCTTCTTTCTAGGGTTTTGAATCATAAATCATTCGGTGCAAGAAGGTCTACGCATAGATCCTACCATTGATTTACAAATATTACACGGTGAGCACAGATTTAAACTACTCAATTCATGTAACCTAGCCTACCTGGGTGCCAAGCAGTTGCACAGAGTTTGCACTTTGATTTCGGTTTTTTTGGGCTTCGCGACGGTAGATTTGGCCAATAATCCACAAGATTTCACCATCCTCACTCTAAAATTCTCCTTCTCCTCCCTTCCCAATCTTAGAACATCTTTTTTGAGGGTTTTAGGGTGTTGTACGACTTATTTGGGTATTTTAGGAAGATGGAGGAATTGGATTTCTCATAATTTACGTTTTGCCTCACCTATCCTGCCCTGGGGCCAGCTTTCCCCGCTATGGCACCGCCACTCTAGCGGCACCTGGCCCGCTCTGGCGGGATAATGGCCCACATTTTTCTTGGATTTTTATCCCTCCTAATTAACGATGGTTCGGGTTGTTACAATAGATACCAATTTACCCCTCGTTCATCCCCTAATGACTAGTTCACGAACATCATGTGCCTTATTTTTATTCATTATTAAATTAAAGGATTGGTCCACTACGGGATCATGACGAAAGTTGACTTTTCACTTAATTAACTTACGGAAGGGGGTACTATACCCTACCGACTAGAGGGAATAATGAAACCCACATGAAGAACTAAAAATATTAAATTCACACAGCCTGGCTCGCTAGGGAGGCAGCCCTCCCACTAAGGAGGGGCCGCTGTGGCGAGAGATCTCCCACTGAGGCGGGAGATCGGAAACAGTAAAGGGGGAATGAGGAACGAATTTCCTCATTTCTCTATTTCTCCCTTACTCAACTCTCCCAAAACCTTTCTAACCCCTCGCTCCGAACGTCGAGTTTTAAGGTAAGCTTCTCATTCTTACACTCTTTACTTCTGTAGATTATTTAAATACGATTGCATGCTGCTAACTGATCGAATCAAAGACGGTTTTACTGGTAGTTATTTTGAATTTTAACTAGGTTGTTAAATTGATATAACAAACGTAGCATGGGTACTTCCCTTACGACCTGGGCGTAAGGATGTCTCAAAAATACGGGTAAATCGGTACAAAAATGGGTGGGGGAAGTTGAAGGGTCTCTTGGTGTAAAACTTCGATTTAGGCCTCTTTTAGGAGTTATTTTGCCAAATGATTGCTTATTTATGTTCTAGGAATGTTTATGTACCCTGATCTGCTGGAATTATGTCGAAAACGGGGGTTTTGGGATGAAAAGGCATCATTGATGCACCTGTGTTCTTCCCAGATGAAGGCTGCTCTGGTGGCCTTCATCCCGCTATGGAAGCCTTCATAATCCCGCCAAGGTGGAATTATGGCCGCTGTGGCGGGATGCGCTAGGCAGTGGCCTTACCTTTTATATAAAAAATTCTCTTTTCTTAATTCTCAGTTTTTAGCCTTTCCCCGATTATACTTTTGCATTCTAACTTATATTCT
>JAJOOH010001661.1:0-23563 GCA_029582605.1 Solanum gracilifrons
TATATAATTATTTTCATTTCTTTCTTTATAGAATATTTATTTAAATTTCTTCCTCACTTTAATTTTTTTTTTTTTTTCTCTTGCATTAGTTTCTTATCTTTTCACTTTTAGTTATTCTTAAAAAATTATGCGTATTTTAAAAAAATAAAATGAAAAAGTATCCTTTAATTTTTAATATTTTAATTTATTTATGTTGTATTCGATTTTCTTCACTTGTTTTTATATCCGTTCAAAGACATTTGGATTTAAATTTGAAATCAAATCAAAAGGAAAGAAAAAGAAAATAAAGAGAACAAATAAAATCAATATAAAAAGAGAGAGAGAAAACAATGAATGAAGGTAAAAAAAATGAAGAAAAAAGGTTTTAAAACATGGCAAAAGAAATTATGTGTATTAACTTAATTTAAATACAAGATAAAGAAAATAAGAAGATTTTAAAAAGAATTAAAAAAATTAAAAAATACTTGCACACGTGGCGGGCACGTGTTGTACAAAACACAACCCATTTACCTGGTTGAAGGTGTCTAGCGTCAGCACAAAAGGCACACAAAAATACAAAAAAAATGAGTTCGAGATAATAAGACCCTAGTTAAGTTAATGTGCATCGCTGAAATTTCGGTCATAATGTGAGGGTACTTATGTATTATCCAAGATTGATAATGTAAGAATAGAATGGACATTTAAAAAAGTCCATTAGGAAAAAGGGGAAGTATGATTATTTCTCAAAGCTGATGAATAAATTTGATTTGTAATGTAAAGTCAGAGGGTGTAAATGATTTTCACTTGGGGTGATATAGAAGAGTCAATTGCCATGCTCTTAGACATCCTTTAGTAGAAACCTATTTAATACCTTTTTACTGAAAATTTGGACAAAATCTTCATCAATTCAAGCGGTTTTAATATATTGTCACTATGATACTGGAATTTACGAAATAACCTACAATTATAGAATTTTTATGTCAAAGTTGAATTTTTTTAATTTTTCAATTAATTTTAAATGCATATGTTCCATAGATTTTAATTCTTTGTCGGTACGGTATAACTAGTTGTGAATTAATATATATTAGTCTTTTTAATTATTAATTAGCAAAATATATGCATTAATTGAGATGTTAAATGCTTTGTTTTGGTTTATAACATAAAATGTATAAAAACGACAAATATCAATATACATATATAACAACATCTCAGTATGAAACTTTTAGAAAAACATTATTTATTATCACTATAAATAAAAAGGAAGGTTTGATTGTATCTGGTATTTTTTGGACACCTCGCTCTTAGATGCCTCATTTTTTGTGTTGTTATTTGGTATTGGTTAATATTGTTAATTACATGATGTCTGTCTCCTATCATTGTAATTGTGGAACCTTTACCTCTCAATGTACTTACCAACCTTGCTGAATGCTGATAATATAATTGATGATATTCCAGTGTATCTTATCAAAGAAATGAAAATATAACAAGTGAAAACTTCCACTTTTCACATGTTTGCAGTAGAGCCATTTAAATCTTGAAAATTGTTCAATACAAACTCCTCCACCTGCATTCAAAGGATTTGATATATAGGTTAATAAACCTGGAATTGCGAGCGAGGCGTAACAATTTCCTCCAAGTTGCTTGAGCCCTGTTTAATCTCTCATAGGAAAAGGAGAAATAGGGAGTTAGAGGATTTGAGCTACTACTCAATACAAGCAAGTGTCATTTCATTTAGGACTAAAATTCAAACCATGGATGAACCAACACAGAATCCTCAAAACTATCACGAAACCAAATTCCTATATCTCCTATCTCCTACTATTAGCATGTATTAACAACAGCACTCACTACAAAGTGCCCCCATCAAACAAATCTCCTCTGCAAAATCAATCACAGTCTCCTTGCTTGACGAATGATATTTCTCTCCGCCCATATTGGGCAACAGCATGTCGCTTTCTTGTTCTTCCACTCAGCTCCGCACGTGTAACAAAACTCGTGACCACATCTGGGCAAAAAAAAAAAAAACATTTGAGCTACTCACTCTTAAACTTTAGCTCTTACAACACAAATGAACAGTAAGTAAATCAAGTTCAGACACAAATTTACATGAAAATGGTACCAGCTTATTTAACATAATTTCAGGCCATGAAACACCCCATATATACCCAACTCACTGCCCAAATAAAGAAAAGATAAAGGCAAGAGTGATTTATTTATAAAACAATTCTAATTCCCTTAGACTGGGTTAGAGGTACGTACATCCTTTCATTTTACGAAATAAAAATACAAAGTTGCAAGAAATTTCAAAACAACCCAAGGAGAAAAAAATCACCAAATTACCTCAGTATTCAACATCTTTTAGTTTCTGGTCCATCAGTGGGAATCAGTCCTAAAACCTTCCCCTCCTACTTTTGACCTCATTTAGCAATTATATTCATAATTCATAATTACATGGTTTCTGAGACTTGGGAGGGACTACATGTCTGGATCACCAACTGATATTTCCTATTTATACTTTTCTCTGTACAAGTTTGTTTGCTTGCTGCTCGATTCTTCACAATTAAGAAGTAGAGCACAAGTCCTCAACATTGGAAGACAGAGACCACATCACATACACTTTAAGAAAATATCAAAGGTTGTGGAAGTACTAAAGCAAAGAGAACAGATGCTCCATCATCTAAAGGGACATAGCACTCAAGTCCTTTCTGTCACCTTTTCGGTCTTTAATGAGGTCCATAAGCCTTCATTTGATACTTTCCAGATCTTTTTTTAACAGAAGTGGTGTTTGGATCAACTTGCGCAAGAAACAACTAATTCCCTGGGTACCTAGTGTCCTCACCAACACACAGATGGGAAGAATCCATCTAGAGATTTTTGCTTCTGACAGGATTTAAACTTCAATCTCCCATGGTCCATTCCAGCTTCATTGACTGCTAGGGCACACCCTTAGATGCATGATGCTTTCCACATACCTTTAGATCAATACGTATTCAAGGCCTTTCTAAGATGCAATAAAACAAAGATTATACAGACGAAAGATGCTAGTCATGCCAGTTTGAGTGACTGTTAAGTTTTCCGCTCTCTTCTCCTTTTAGTAGTTGATATAATTATTCTAACACGTACCACCCTTACCAAGACACTTGAAGTTGAAGGTTGCCACTTTAAAAAGCTTTACCTTCCAGTAGATCCATCCAAAAATAGAAGTACTTGTACCAAATCACTATAGGTCTCTTCTACAAAATGGGCCGAGTCTACAACGGTCCAATCCGAAAATGAAACTACAGAAATTGCCTTAGAGCAAGTTGGTCACTGATAACAAACAGTGCCACCAACATAATTGAGGCAGTCCATCTTTTATAGCAGAGGATACAGGAAGGATTTTGGCAAAAGAGACGGTTTCTTTGTCAAAATAAAACCGATATGCAGCATGACACGCTAATTGTACTGTCAATTTAAAAAGATATCCCTATTTAGTGCACCTTCTTAAACCAAATGTTTTTTCCCATTCTCAATTGGCAATGGTTAAAATCACCAAATACAGAAATGAGAAGGAACTTGCAAAATATTTAAAAGTTCTGTTATGAAAACCAGATTGTATCTGACTAGTCGGAATGGAGTAATAGAGCAAAAACTTCAATGAAAGAATTGGCTACATTTTTCCTTCTTTTTTAATTTTTGGTAAACAATATATATGGTCTAATCCTCCTTTTACTGTCAAAACAATAAATTTCATGATTTTCACTAGGAATTTCATCATCTTCAATATATAATGTTTTGATTCGACTAACCAACTTGATAGCAAATACAAGCCACATGTTTTGCATGGCTTATGACAACCTGGTGCTAATTTAAGCTACAAAGAACATTCTTATTATCAGCTTATAGTTTATTGGCTTAAAGCAGCACTAATTAGTCAGGCAGGCAATTCTTAAAATGTTGTCGGATGATTACCAAATTAAGTCAAACAAGCATAATCAGAAAGGTGCACTTAGAACACAAAAATATGTCTTCTGAGTAGGTTCCTACCAATCATTAACAGTATCTCAACCTAAATATCCAAGGAAAACAACAGCAGTGCATGCTACAAATTACCTTCTTTAGATAATTACTTATATTTTTCCTTTCAAAAGAGAACACTAGAGAATGATCTATTAGCCAAGCTTGTAAGTTGTAACATCTAAAGTTCTTGTAAACCATTCCAAGAAGTCATCACTTCCCTATAACCTAATGGAGTTGATGTAACTCCAACATGCACAACAGGGATGTAAGAAGGAAGGAGAAGTAAAGGACCTGCAGTTAATATGATAGCAGCCTTCCACAAGGGACACCATATGGTTGCACTTAGCACACTGACGCCAACGACACTGTGTAGCAAGAGACTTGAGCTTTGGGTCGTCTACGCACTTGTAAGGGTTTAGTCTTCTATAGTCAAAGCAGGTCATGTTTTCATGCCAAGGAACTTTGCAATTGATACAGAATATGTGGCGACATTTCATGCACGTTCTGGCCCCAGCTTGGGCAGAAATTTGGACCTTGGCTTTTGACATTAACGTGGAACACTGCGGATTGGGGCAGTAAATCTTTTCTGAGATAGGAATTGTAGTTTCTTTTACACGTTCACTCATCAAATCATATATCTTGGGTGTCAAGAACTTTTTGCAGTCATCTATTTTCAACTCGGATTTGCATCCATCATGAGGGCATTTCGGCAGCATTCCTTGAAGGAGCTTAACTTCCACATGTTTATTCATGCAGGAAAAGCAATAATAATGCAGACAACCATTAATTAGAAACATACGATCCATATCAGTGTCCTGCAGACAAATAGCACAGCTCTCGGTGATGCTCTTTCTCTTTCGAGTAGAATCTGATGATGGTTGCTTGACCTGAGAGACTATCGCATCAGTAGCAAGTTTAATTGCAAAATTGACAGTGTTTGGTGCCACAACAAATGGTATAGAATCTACAAATTTTCTTAAACCAGCAGTTGCCTGTTCAACAAGTGCAGCAATATTATCTTTCCTAGGATGCACCTTGCCCCTAACCTGCAAAAACATAGATCAATCATAGTGATAAACCTAAGATGGGATTTATACAATATAAATAAACACTACAGGTTCAAAGTGACAAAATAGTATTTGCCTCGACATGCACCAAGTGTTCTTCAGTAAGTACAGGGATAGAAGAATATACACTCTAATATATGCTATCCTCCAATATAAAATTTGACAGACACTAGAATATACTATCAATTATTAAAACAATGCATTTGTGGGTCAAAGAAGTTATTATGAATGAGCTAAATTGTTCTTCCCTAGTCCCATTTCCTAATTCGAAGGATTAATATTCTCTAAAATAAGAAATTTAAGAACAAAGAACCTTTTTTCCTTCTTTTTTTTTGCCCCCAAGGCCTCGAGTGGCAAAAAGGTGGATTTGTGGCATAGGTCACAGGTTCAAGCCCCACACCATGCAAAGCGAACCCCGGTATTTAAGTGGAGAAGGGCAGAGGGACGGGCCCAGTAGCCACCGAGTTTAGAAGGTTGTGATTGGTCCAAAGGATGGGTCACATACGAATTTCTCATTTATCAAAAATAAAAAGAACCTTTTTTCTTTCTTTTTTTTTCAGAACAAATTCACTCACACAAACCTATTTGCATCTACCTGTACCCTGATTATAAATTCTTATGACGATATAGGAAATATCTAAAAACTGTTCTAGCTTTAGTGTTTGGACTTTTATATGGTATTGAAAAATACTCTTCTCATGAGCCAGCTTTTGGAGTCACTAAACATGGCATCATAAGTCAGACATATCATATTGAATTGTCCACTCTCCAAATGTAGCATAGGCATGAAATGAGATAAGGAGAATTTGGACTTTTAATACTCCTATTGTCCATCTTTACTTGTCCACTATACTATTGAGATGTCCAACAATACTTGTCCAGTTTATAAAATCAATGAATAATTTTACCATGTTCCGTCTATTTTACACTTGCTACTAAATATTATATTCACTTTTCAATGTTTAGATGACTTATATTTAATAAGAGTGATTTGATAAAATTACTCTATTATTTATTGTTCTTTGTAACAATTCAATAGTGGACAAGTATTATTAGACAGAGAAACTATGATTTTGGACAATTAATGTGCTCCTTGAAACGAATTAAATAGTGGACAAGTATTATTGGACAGAGAAACTATGATCTTGGGCAATTAATGAGCTAGCTTTTGGGATTGAGCAGCATCGAAATATCTAATTAGTCAAAGAAGATAAACAACATTGTAGTAGTTCAAGGAGTCTCACATATTGCAAGATTGTTTGATTATCCAAGAAGAAATTAACCCTTTTCAAACCCAGCATTGTAGCAACATCAAGTCCTTCAATCAGTGCTTTCAGCTCTACAATTTCATCAGTCAAGACGACTTCAGCACTTGCAATCAAACCCTTACTCACTTCAAACACCAATATACCACTCGGGTCACAAACAGCAACTCCAATCCCAGTGACTTGTTCTCCCCCAACCCCATCCGTCTCTTCAACATCTTCACCCATCAAACCCTTAACATAAACCCTAAAACACTCCCCATTTTGCATCGCCACCCCTCCCTTGGACGAACCTTCACCATAAGGCCTCTGCAAATGATCCCCAGTCTTCTTCCACTGATCCTCCGGAACCCTCTGTATCTCGCGTGCAAATGCCTGATCGTGAATTCGACGGTTGAGATCGTCTTCAATTTTCTTCATCTCCGACTCAGCTTTTTTACAATCATGGACTTGCTGCTCGTACTTTAACAATTCCTCAGCGAAAAGATGTGAAACAGTGTTGTTGGGGATGACGTCTTCATCGTAAAAAGTGAGTCTGGAACTGGAAGCGGCATTTTTTGGGAGAGAGTTGATCATAGCCTCTTCCATTTGGAGTTGAAAGGCAAAGAGGAGATCGTCTTCAGCGGCTTGAGCAGCAGCAATTTCACGGCGTTGTTCATCGAGTAGGGCGGGGAGATCGTCGTTAACTTCCATAACTTTTTGGGCGTTGAGAGCTTTTGGGAACTGAGATAAATGGCAATCGGTTCTTCACCTTCTGCTTTGTTCTTCACTGTTGAATTTCTTGGGAATGAGAAAAAAGAGTAAGAAACTTGAAAGGAGTCTTGGGAGTGTCCTTTTCTCACTATAGTTTGTTCGGAAAAGGCCAAAAAATATTCTTCAATTGTTTGAAGTAGCCTATTATTTTTTTATTGGATTAAAAATATTTATTTGTCCATTTTTATCCTTAAAATTTATAGCTTTTTATTATATTTGTTGTGTTGTTATAAATGTGGATTGTCCATTTGATTTCTCCAAGAATTAATTGAATTCATAATTTCAAGGTGATATGAACATTGGCGGATAACTATGTATAATTTCAAGGTGACATTTGGCTATGATATCTCAAACACTATATAAATAGAGATATCATTCACCATTTGGATGACACACTTGAATAAAAGAAAAATCATCTTCTTCATCTGCATATCTTATCTTCTTTTCTTTATATTATATCATTATGAGCTTATATTTTATAACACGTTATCAACAAGAATGTTTTACCTTGGAGAAATGACCTTAAGGTAAGTTGGTCAAGAGATTGGTTATGAAATCCTCCACTACTCACGATTAACTTTGGAACTTGGGTCAATGAAATGAACCGGAGTATTTGAGTATTTATATGCACTTGTTATCTGATACGTTGTCTTTAAATACTCATTTTATTGTTGGTTGGTTGGTGTGTCTCTGAAGTGCATATAAATATTAAGGTCCGTTTGGCTATGCGATATGCTATCATGATATGATATTATAATATGGAATTATGAGATAAAATTAAAGTTTTGTTTAGACATGCGATATGAAATTTTGATGTTGTATATTTTCTCATAAATATAAGAGTCTCATAAGTTGTAAAACTATTAAAATAGCCTCAATTGTTTATTCAATCTTACCAAATAAACAAAAATTTATAAAATCGCATAATATATTATTTCATTGCTATTTGTTCTCCACTTAAGTAACTGTTTCATCTAACTTTTAATTCATCAAACTTTAATTCAATAAAAAAAATGAACATAAATTGTAGTGTCCTAGTCTTTAGTATTACTCAGCAATCAATTGGTGTGAGTTAAAGTGACTATATGTTGGTGAGAATAATAAATTTTATGTCAGTTAGAATAATAAATTTTAAAAAGTAATGATGTCATTATAAATTTTATTTGCATATAAAATAAATGGTTAGTAGATATAAATGTGGGGTTGTTTTAACAAAATATAAACTTGTGGATCAATTTTTGTATTAAAAATATCTCAAATCATGATATGGAATTCCCATATCATGGTTTTTTGAGAATATGAAATCACATCTCATGATATGGAATCATGAGATGGAATCAACTTAAAATCGCATGTCCAATCGTTGATTCCATCTCACGATACCATATCGTGATATGGTATCGCATGGCCAAAAGTCTACTTAGGGCCCGTTTGGCCATGCGATATGGAATCATGATAAGGAATCATGATATGGAATCATGAGATGAAATTGAAGTTTTGTTTGGACATGCGATATGAAATTTTTGTGTTGTATATTTTCTCATAAACATAAAAATCTCATAAGTTGTAAAACTATTAAAATAGCCCAAATTGTTTATTCAATCTTATCAAATAAACAAAAGTTTATAAAATCGCATAATAAATTATTACAAAGATATTTGTTCCCCGCTTAAGTAATTGTTTCATCTAACTTTAATTTAATAAAAAAAAGTGAACATAAATTGTAGTGTACTAGTCTTTAATATAATCCTCCCACATAGTACGGATAATTTTCCCACGTTGAACTTGCATTTCTCGATCATGTGACCGAAAAGACGAACCAACATTGTTACTTTGAGCCATTTATTGGTCAATATCATCCGCAATTATATTTTCATGTTCATAGACCATAAATATTTCATCAGTACTTTGGTATTCTCGCAAATAATTATGTAACACTGCACAAGCTATGACAATTTTCAATTGTGTATCAATATAATAATGGTTCATGTCTTGTTTCAGTATTTTAAATCTATTTTTCCAAGCTCCAAAAGTTCGTTCAATCACATTGCGCAGAGATGAATGCCTATAATTAAACAGTTTTTTGACATTTTGAGGCTCTCTTTCACTTCCTCGGTAATCTTGCAAATGATAGCATAGTCTTTTGTATGGAGCTAAAAATCCTTTTGTGTTTCGAAAACCAGCATCAACAACATAATATTTATATACCAACATACATTTTATAAAGAATTACTAAAAGCATATGTGACGTAAATGAGACACCTTTGTGTAAACAAATAATATTTATTCTAAGGATGTAATTTAAAGTTACCATGTGGCGGAAATGAAAATTGTGACGTTGGTTCAACAAGTGCATTCTCAAGTACTTTACTATGTTCAGTACCTTCCCAACCAACAACAACAAAGGTAAATCACATATCAAAATCAAAAGCACATAAGACTATATGTTGGTGAGAATAATAAATTTTATGTCGGTGAGAATAATAAATTTTAAAAAGTAATGATGTGATTATAAATTTTATTTACTTATGAAATAAATGGTTAGTAGATATAAATGTGGGGTTGTTTTAACAAAATATAAACTCGTAGATCAATTTTTGTATTAAAATATCTCAAATCATGATATGGAATTCCCATATAATTCCATATCATGGTTTTTGGAGAATATGGAATCACATCTCATGATATGGAATCAACGTAAAACCGCATGTCTAAACGCTAATTCCATCTCACGATACCATATCGTGATATTATATTGCATGGCCAAACGCCTACTTAGTATATAGTGTTTTATTGTGATGACCCTAAAATGAAATATGATGAACTAGAGCTTCGCATGTGTTTTGGAAGTTGGTCATTTGTTAAAATGAAGAGTTTTGGCTTTTAAGGTTTAGTTTGAAGAGTTTTGAGATCGAACGTTAAGGGACGACCATGACGTTCGGAGACTAGTCTTTTGAGCTAATGTGTTTTAGTGGTGTAATGTTGCCCTAGTCTTGTTTGAAAGGGATTTAAGGAGCCAACGTCAAGGCACGTGTTAGACTCCATGCAATGAGACCTACTCTAGGTTGGTTGAGGGTGCTAGACAAGGAGCCAAGCCAAAAGGGGTAAGCCTTAGCCATAAAGCCAAGGCTGTCCCAAGTTGGCTGCTCACTGCCCCAAAGGCCACGGGCACCACCACGACCAGTGGTGCCCTAGACGGTCCATATACTTGGGCGTGAAGATCACTTGGTCTCAAGGGAGGCAAGGCAACTTTGTCTAGGTGCTGCCTCATCTTCACGAGCTCCACCACGACTCGTGGTGTGCACCACGGATCGTGGGAGCCTTCGTGAAGATGCCTTTGGCCCTTGAGGGATTGACATGGTGGAGAGGCCCACTGGTCAAGGGACCACGGGCACCACCACGAGCCGTGGTGCCCTTCACGACCCATCCAAGTGGGCGTGGTCCCTGATGGGGCTGCCTCATTTAGGGGCTTTTGGGTAATTTATTTTAAATGTTTTAATGTGTGGGCTTGATTTTAAAAGGTTTATATGATAAATATAAATAGTTTTAAGTCTTAAAACCTTCCTTTAACTCCTTATTTCAAAGACCCTAATCAAAAAACCCAAAGTTCTTCTCTCTCTATATTTCTCTCAAATTCAAGGAAGAAGAAGGTGTGGGAAGCTAGGGTTTCGAATTCAAAGTTTTATCCATCAAATTTCTTGGGCATTCTTGATAATAAGGTATGGTGGCTCTTTATCTAGGGCTAGTTTTCGCCCTAGAGCCAAATCTCAAATGGTTTTCAAGTTTTCCAAAGTTTATGAAAAAACCTCTTTCTCACTCCACTCAAGGGTTCTTGCATGAAAATGATTTCAAAAGACAAGCTATGATATTATTGATGTTTGATTGAAGTTTTTGGGTAAAAAACTCTATGAGCTCTTGATTTCCACAAAACCCTAAAATTAGCTTATGAAGTGGGTTTATTGCTTATGATTCAATGTTGATGAAATTGTGTTTAGATTGAGTTGTATAGTTGATTTCTATTATTATCTATGCTTATCTATTGTGAATTGTTGGAGAATGGAGGAATGGTGATTGTGGCTTTGGAAAAGGGTAAGTTTGACCTAACTTTATTATTAATGTAGAATTGATATAGCATTGTGATAGAATGATGTGTGATCCACTTATGGTGGAAGTGTTTACTTATTGAATGTATTGTGAGCATGGCATTGAAGGCATTATATAATGAATTGATGTATTATCATGTTATGATGTATTGAATGTATAATGTGAAGGTGTTCATGGGATCTCAAGGTGATCTTGTGTAAAGTGTGTAGCATTGTGATTGAAAGTGTGATCTCTCTTAATGTTCATAAGTGATGATGTTAGACTATGAAGGGTCTCTATATGGTGATGTTGTCTCTTGATTTGGTAGACTTAGGTACCTATTTTTGAATGTGATATTTTGACTTACGTGTCTAATTGAGCATGGATTGATAGACCTAAGCATGGTGCCCTTTCTATGAATGACTAAAGAGGCATTCTAGGCTATATCTTGAATAGGCTAGACCTAAGCATGGTACCATTTTCATGAGTAAGTCTAGACCCCTAAGTGAATGTGAAACCTTGAAGTGGTGGACCTTATGGTGATGACCTTCTTCATGTGTGAAATGATAGACTTAGAGTTGGTGGACCGGAACGGTAGAAAACTCTCTCTAAGAAAGTCAATGAGCTATCCTTAATGAACCTTGATTGGTAGATACTTTGTGGTGCCCTTCCTGGTAGAAGTACTATGGGTCGGCTAGACCTAATGATGGTGCCTTCTCTAGTACATATATGTGAATGAAACTACTCTATGGGAACTAAGGCTAAGCACCGAGTGGATATGGTTAAGATGGTGGCCCTCTCCGAGCATGAGGTTAGGGCACAATGAACTTCTTTGGATATCCCCTAAACCATGTGCCTACACAAAATGTGTACTAGTTCTACCCTTGGCAAGTAGAACACCCTCCACGGTGTGGGATCTTATGACACCGGATTCCATGACTAGCTAGTGTGGTCTATGTCGGTTAATGCCTATTTCCATCATGTGGGATGTGCACTCTAGTTATTGGATAGGTTCTACAACGTGTAGGTAGTAGTATGGGATGTTATCTACACATGGCACGAGTAGGCTTTGAAGATGCTAAAGTGAGTTCCCTAAGTCTTAATGACTAATATGTGAAAGTCCCTAAATGCATGAATGTCTCCAAAAATGGTTTAATAAAGAGTGTTAACTTATTGATATTATGTTGAAATAGAAAGGTCCTTATCTAGGGTAGCCTTGAGGAACACTTAGGTATGCTTGAAGAGGTTGTATGGGCGGCACTTCATGTCTTACTTAAGTGTGTCTTAGGGCAACTTTGGATAGAGGTTCTATGATGATGAAATGACATATTTGACTAATATGATTATGTGGTGTAGATTGGTACTAGTTGAGCATGTCTATGATAGGGATATTGTCTTTTATGTGGATGGTGACTTATAATGTGTCTCTTGAACTTGTATTATGAAGGTTTTACCAAAAATGGCATAAGAGCATATATCTAAACTAAATGTCCCTTTTTAGCATGTTTTTGCATGGTCATCATACTTAGTACTTAATTGTGCTAACTCCATACTTTTCTCTATTTTCTACAAGTGTAGATTCCGGCAAGTGATCGAGTTCTCTAGTAAAGCTTGGGAATTGAAGTTCTCTCAAGATCTTGTGGCATGTCCTCATATGTCGAGGACAAGATTCTCGTATTCTAGTTTTTATTATAAGACTCTTGTAATAGACTTAAATGGAGTTCTTTTGATTGTAAAGGGTCGTGACTCTATTTTGTTAATGTTGTGTTTAAGATGGCCATGTGAGACTTAGTTTCCGTTGCTTTTATGAGAGAGTTTTAAGATTGTTAGTTTTAAATAAGTTTTAATTCCACACTATTTTCTATATCGAATGTTATGAATGCTAAGGGACTTGTATTAGACCTCTTCGAGGTCGAGTACGCTGGTTACGACTAGGGGGTGCTCTCGAATTGTGACATTTATCTATTATAAATTATTTAAAGCAATTATTCTCTGTCACTACTATTTTATTATGATTATCAATACATAAAATTTACCCTGCAATAATTCTTTAAGTGGAATATCTTATATTAGAACATATAGTTTATAAATTATATTTTGTATATATCTTCTTCATATATGTATTTTAAGGACTTGGGGGTGAGTCTTAATGTAATTTGGCTTATTATGCTATTAGTTGAGGATGAGACGGTGAATTCAAGTCTCATTGCACCAAAGGGTAAGACATATTATTATTACTTGTATGTGTTTGTATTGTGGATCCTTCTACTTAACTCCTTACCAACTAAAGCCTTAAACTTAATCAAAAGATGATTTTTAAACCCCTTTTATCATGTGTGTATCCCACTCTCCCTTAAATAGATGACATGCCAAATTCATGTCACATAAATTAATAACACGGCATAGTTATCTTCATTAATTATTTTTAAAAATTATTAATCGAAATATGAAATAAAAGGTAAAATAATTCTTTAAAGTAAATTCTTATTTCTCTCACCTTTCTCCAACTTCCGTCCACCTCTCCCGACCAACAACCACCATCACCACCACCACTTACACCCTCATAGTCTCTTTTTCTTCCATTTAAACTTGTCTTCATACAAAAAAAAAAAAGAGAGGGTTTCTTTCATTTAAACTGCTCTTCGTACAGAAAAGAGGGACATTAAAAATGAAAGTCTTGAAAAGAAAGTCTTAAATCTTAAAATAGATCTAAATTAATCTTCCTTTGTTTCCTTTTCTTTTCCTTCCTTTGTAAGCCTTTTGTATTTGAAAATTTTACTCTTTAATGGTGGTATTTGATGAAACTAAAATGGAAATTTAAAAAATGTAAAAAAGAAGAATTAGATCTACTAATGGGGTGGGGGTGACTGAAAAGGGGAGTTGAGGCAAAGATGGGGTGGGGGATAGTTGAAGCCTGAAAGAGGGGGTTGGGGCGGATAAGGGGTTGGGGATGACTGAAAAAGGGGGTTAGGACAGATATGGGAGGTGAGGGATGGCTGAAAAGGGGGATTGGGTGGCGGGTGGGCTGAAAAGGAAGGTTGGAGCGGGGATAGGGGTGGGGGACGACTGAAGAAGAAGAGGTGAGGGGAAGAAGAAAACTTTTTAAAAAAAATTAGTAGTTTATATTTTTAAAATTTAAATATATTCTTCACTTGCCTTTACATGCGTGTGTTACACTCTCTCGTCAACTCATTCATTTTAATGCCACATAAGCATGATCAATAGTCAGAAGGGTTTGATATATTGTGTTTTAATGAGTTTAAGGGCTCAATTGATAAATGGTTAAGTAGAAGAGTTCATAATACAAACGCATACAAGTATAGGAATCCATCAAATCATTTAGCCTTATTATTATTATCAGTATAATATTCTTACTATTATTATTATTATTGTTGTTGTTGTTGTTGTTATTATTATTATTATTATTATTATTATTATTATTATTATTATTATTATTATAATAATAATAATAATAATAACAATAATAATAATTATTATAATTTACTAGTATACGCACCAGCGCGTTGCACAACTATTATTAATTATAATTGTTATTTTAAATTATTTTAGATTGTGATATCTTGTTCGAACATGTTAATCTATATATCTTACAAAAGTTCAACTATCATATTGTTCTTCAATGAGATGTACTCCCCTCGATACTCATGTACCCATAACTAATTCTATATGAACGATGACAACGAATCATCTGATTATCAAATAACTTTTATGTTTTATATTTTTTTATTATTTTATTCACTATATATAATATTTATTTAATTCTTTTAATTTTTTGAAGTTTTCTGCTATAATCTTCTTTGTTTCAAAACTAATTGAAAAATTTAAGTTAAATAATTTAGATGTTTGCAAATTTAATTGCTACTTCTCTTGAAATCTAGTGAATATTTTGAACTTTTTCTCTCTAAGGAAACTCATGTCCATTCCAGGCAATTCATTACCTATGCCTCTTCCACCAAAACCTCCAGATGATTCCCATATGGAAATTGACGCTAAAACAAACGATGAAAGTAAAATCAATCCCAAAGTTTCATTCAAAGAAATTTTGAATACACCAGTCCCACAAAAAAATCTCTCAATAACTGATAATTTTTGTGGGTTGTTTGAGACTCAAAATGAGTATATGTATAGGCAAGCAGAGGAAACAACTGGGAACAACATAGACGACCAGGTTCAACTTTCAAATACTGATAGAAATAGAATCTATAGACCTTAGGCCTTCCCAGTCATAATCAAATTGCTGGGTAAAAGAGTCACCCACCAATACCTCAAGAATCGGCTATCAATATTGTGGAAAACTAGTGAGGAAATTATTCTAATCGACTTAGGGCATGATTACTATATTGCCAAAATGATGAAAGAGGAAAATATGATTAGAGCATTGCAAAATGGCCCATGGTTTGTCAACGATTACTACCTATCAGTGAAGAGATGACACCCCAACTTTGTGGCATCTGAAGCATTAGAAAACTACTCCTCAATTTGGGTAAGGTTGCCAGGTCTTCCCACGGAGTACTGTGATCACGAGATCTTAGCCAAGATTGGTAGCAAATTTGGGAAATTAGTTAAAACCGATGTATGCACATCATCAACTCTTAGGGGAATAGAAAAGCCGGTGAAGACTCATATCTACATCGACAACTTAAAACAGAATATCCTATATGATGAAGAGGGCATTCTCTGTATTGGTTGTGGCAGGGTTGGGCACACCGATCTCAACTGTCACTATAAAAGACAAACAAAGCAAAACAAGGCAGGACTAGATTCCCAGGGGGCACAAATAAGGGAAACTAATAGAGAGACTAGGCACCAAAGTCTCATGGAACCGAATGAAGAAGAAAAATTACAGAGCCCTGTGGATCCGCCTTGGCAAATAGTATCCTTCAAGAAAAAACTGGCGCACAAACAACAAGCAACAGCAAATGCAATGAAGGACGATGAGGCGACCAACATATGGCCAACAAAGGACCAAACGAGCATACCAGTTAAGCTATTTGATGCCAAAACAGGTAAGTACCTCGAATCCCAAATGTTTATATACAAAAGCAAGCAAACTACTGCAAATCAAATAACTGAGACAGAAGATAAAGAACTAACGATAAGTTAAACCATTCCTCCTAAGCAGGTAGCTCCTGCAAACTCCACCAAAGTCCTTACGAATCTAGGAAGTAAGCAAATTCATGACATCACCATGAATGATGCCATGAAAAGCAAAAATTTGTCTGGATCTACCATCCAAGCTCCAATGGCGGCAAAAAGTAGGGGGCACCCTACTATGGCCCCTACTAACCTAGAGGGAATAAGTAATTTAACCCCTACCCCTATCTACCTTATAACAAATACCACTAATATCCCTACTAATGCCCATAAAAGTGAAAACTTGTTGAACAAGCTCTCCCCTAATAGTCATTCCATTGCAGCTGGCATATCTACAAGGAAAGATATAGAATACGTGGACAAACTCCACACCATCCCTTTAGACAGCAATGAAACAGTTGTACCTACGACTGTCGGGATGGATGAGATCGACCCCAAAAATAGCTCAAAACAGCGAATTAATCCACTAACCGAGCTTCCATTATTAGAAAAAGGTAATGGAAATATTACTGCTAATATTCCTAGTACCAGCTCTAATTATATTAACTACACCACCATAAACACACTGCATATTCTCATAGATTCCATAAGCATAGACTTGCCACTAATACCTTATAATGCCAAGAGTCCCATTCAACTCCCAACTTCGATGTCAATCCTCAATTCGACAATCCATGGCAGAGAACAACCTTCAAAACTCCCCATCTGCGAACCAAGCCTACCCCCTGAACAATACTCCAATCTATGCTACACCAGCTCCTCTACCGAATGCGATACCGCAATCTTGGTTGAAGCTGAGCCTACTAGGGCACTCCCTTTCGTTCAATGTGATGATCGAGGAATGGTAGGTGGCCATAGTAGTACAAAATCCAACGTTCATAGCCCAGGTAGTGGGGGAAGGGATGCAGTTAGCTATGGAAACCTACAACAATCATGTTTGGATGACGTCTGTACTCCAACCACACATGAGTTACCAATACCCCTTAACTCCCTCCTTCCATATACCGACTTGGGAGACCCCTGTTCCACAACCAATGGAATAGATACCAATAGGAATGTCATTCCTACCTCTAGCTATGTCCTCTCTGGGAATGGACCCTCTTTACAACCCACTCCACCTGTTTCAGCAGATGGCTCATCCACCTATGTTGGTGCCGACGGAGTCCATGGAGATCTCGAACCAAGGCCTGAACAATGTGGCGTCAGGGTCACATGTACCAATCCCTACTCCAATACCTCATCTCAATCAAATGAATGTTGGGAATCAAGAAGATGTAGACGATGTACTAGAGTTACTGCGAGAAACACAAACATAGATAGTAGTACTAAGAGAAATAAAAATAATGGTTTACAAAGAAAAATTCGAAAAGAAGTTAATCCTTATTTGTCACCCGAGGCTCTTAAAAAGCTCGCTAGACATAAGACCTCCGACAAATCCAAGATTAGGGAATTATATACTAGTCATGAATCCCACTCTAAGGGAGACGAATTGTAGATAGGCATGAGCCAGGAGGAACTTGCCATTGATGGTACCACCACACATGATAGGATCCATGAATCTGATAATATGGAATTGTAAATGAGTCAATGGGCCAGAGTTTAGGAGAAACTTCCGTTCCCTACTAGACTGGCACAAGCCTCCGTTAGTCTCACTGCTAGAAACTAAAATGCAGAACCATATATCTCTCTTGGAGGAATTTCCATTCACAAGAATGATAGAGGTACCAGCAATAGGGAACTCTGGAGGAATTGTCGTGCTATGGGATGATGCTATCCTTGAGCTGGATGAAATCACTACTACTAATCAGGAAGTTCATGCCATTATAAAGGTAAACTCAATGAACATTTGCTGGTTATTTTCTGTTATACATGCTAGTACTTATAGAAATATGCGTAAGATTCTTTGGGAAAATCTTAGGAGTATAAAAATTAATTATAAAGGAAAATGGCTAATAGGAGAAGACTTCAACGAGCTTCTGCGTAACTAAAAAAAAAAGGGAGGGAGCTCACTAAACTCAAGTCGTACAAATGACTTTCAAAACATAATAAACTATTGTGAGCTTATAGATATGGGGTACAAGGGTAGCCGCTATACGTGGCTAAACAAACGCTTTAAAAATAGGAAAGCTCTTATATTAGAACGACTAGACCGTTTCCTAGCAAATAATGAGTGGCTATTAAGTTATCCGGACGCACAAGTACAACATTTCCCCTGGACCCACTTAGACCATTGTCCCATTTTATTTTCCCTAGCAAGACACTCTGGGTTTTTTACAAAAACTAACTTTTAGGCTGGAAACTATGTGGGCT
The DNA here is from genome assembly GCA_029582605.1 of Solanum gracilifrons. Lineage (NCBI taxonomy): Eukaryota > Viridiplantae > Streptophyta > Magnoliopsida > Solanales > Solanaceae > Solanum > Solanum gracilifrons. The sequence continues at coordinate 18,572 of JAJOOH010001661.1, forward strand.
TGACACCCAAAGTTTGGGAAAATAGTCGAAAATGCTTGGGAAAATAAAAGGAACTTACTAGAAGCTCTGGGGGTATTAGAAAAGGAACTAACAAGCTGGAAGAACACAACTTTTGGGGATATATTTCGTAAAAAGAGAACACTACTTAAACGATCCAAGGAATCCAAGCATCTCCTAACTATTGTAATAGTGAATTTCTTATAGACCTAGAAAATAAACTTATAAAAGACTATAATGAAACCCTTAAGAATGAGGAAGACTATTGGAAATTGAGGTCAAGAATTAATTGGCTTGATGAGGGCGACACAAACACCAAGTTCTTCCATACATCCACCCTAAACCGTAGAAGAAGGAACAAAATTCTATCATTACAAATAGACAGTGGTAGCTGGATTTATGATCAGCAGGAGATCACTGAATATCCTTTCAATTACTTTAGTAAGCTCTTAGATACAAACCATACCCAATCTCCTAGAGAATTTAACGAAGTGGATACAAATGCTCCTGATGAAAACATGATCAAGATAGGAGAAGACATGTTGGATGAGGAAGTATCTAATGCAATATACTCCTTCGAACCTTATAAAGCTCCCGGACCGGATGGAATCCACCCTTTTTTTTATCAAAAATACTGGAGCATAGTGGGGCCAACAGTCAAGGATTTTTGCAAACAAATCTGGACGAAGGAATACATAGACCCTAAAATAAATACAACGCATATTTGTTTAATCCCAAAATATAAAAATGATACCAATCTTAAGAACTTTAGACCTATAAGTCTATGTAACACAATGTGCAAAATAGTTACTAAAATCATAGCCAATAGAATCAAACCTCTTTTGAATAGCATCATAGGCCTTTCCAGACTAGTTTCTTAAAAATAGGAATGCTAGTGATAACGTGATTATAGTACAATAAAGTATATCACACTTTAGAAAGATAAAGGGGAAACAAGGGAATATGCTTATGAAAATAGATTTAGAGAAAGCATTCGATAAACTAGAGTGGTCCTTTGTTAAATACACCCTACATTTCTTTAAATTCCCGCAAAAAAATATTAATATAATTATGTCATGCATCACTACTAGTACGATAGCTATTCTAATAAATGGTACTAGAACATAATACTTCAAGCCTAAGTGGGGGATTAGACAAGGGGACCTAATATCACCTTATATTTTCATCTTATGCATGGAGGTGCTATCAAGACGCATCAACCATGACGTCTCACAAGGTTTATGGAAGCCCATAAGGATAGCAGGGAAAGGTCCAAATCTATCTTACTTGTTCTTTGCGGACGACTTAGTATTAATAGGCAAAGCTGACATTAGTACATGTCAAACTATTAGAAATACATTGGAGGGGTTCTGCTCTTTAAGCGGGCAAAGTGTCAACATCCATAAATCTAAAATAATCTACTCAAAGAACTGTAAGCCTCCCATTATCCAAGGAATAACCGAAATTATGAGTATTTCGAAGAGCAATAACTTTGGAAAATATCTAGGCTACCCAATCTTTCACGACAGGCCTTCAAATCGGGACTTCCAATTTATCATAGATAATATGTAGTCTAAGCTAGCTAGTTGGAAATCAAAATTCCTGACAATGGCAGGGAGAACCACCCTTACCAAGTCCACGCTAAATAGCACACCAACGCATGTTATGCAGATATTCAAATTGCCTAGCTCAACCATAAAAAAAATAGACCAAATACAAAGAAATTTTATCTGGGGAACCACTGAAATCAAGAAAAAGCTACATCTCATCCAATGGGATGTCATAACAGAGGAAAAATAGAAGGGGGGGGGGGGGTTGGGGGTCCAAAAGAGTAGTTATAAAAACATGGCCCTATTAGCTAAGCTGGCTTGACAACTATTTAAGAATCCCTCTACATTATGGGTAAGAGTCCTTATAGATAGATACGCAGGACCTTTAGGCCTATCAGATCACAATGCTCAGAAGAAATCATGCAGTGCGATATGGAACAACATTAAGTTGGGATGGAAAGTGTGTAAACAGCACACCCAATGGGTAGTAGGGAATGGGGAACAAATTAGACTTTGGACAGATACATAGATACCAAACTACCCACCTCTGAGGTCTTGAATAAACGGACCCCTCTCGGAACATGACTCAGAGAGAAGAGTCAGTAGTATAATTGAGAACAACTCTTGGAGGCTAGACGAACTAAACAATTTGGTACCCAGGCAACTACTCCAGGAAATATATAGAATATACTTACCAGAGACCGCTAATCCAACTGATAAACCAACTTGGAATTTGAATGTGGATGGCAACTTCAGCACAACTCTGCATACCATTCCATAAAAACCAAAAATTCCAAGATCAATACTAGTCCCCAAATTAGGAACTTCAAATGGATATGGAAGCTAAAATGTCCGAACAAAATAAAATATTTTTTGTGGATGTGTAACTATGCTAGATTACCAACATGTCATTATCTACATTCAATCGGCATTAACATTAACCCGGAGTGTAAGGTTTGTGGTAAAACAGAGACTATAAAACATATATTTTTGGAATGTGAACTGGCATCTCAATTTTGGGGGAAAATGGGGTTCACAAATCACATCAATAATATTCTTAACTCAGGGGAAAGCGAATGGTTGTTGACTTTAAAGAATATACACTGCCACCAATTTAATAACGTAGTGGAATGAGAATTTGCATTTCCCTTTTACATCTGGAACATATGGCTAAACAGAAATAACAACTACCATAACGACAAGAAAGAAGCCATTCCAATAGGAATACCTAGAGACAGAGCACTGGAATACTTCTACCTAGGCTTCAAGAATGGCAAAAAGAGGAAAGAGAAAGAATTTATTAAATGGGAACCTCCTGATAGGGGACTTAAACTGAATGTCGACGGGTCTTTTGATCCCACAACTAAGGCTGGAGGAGCTGGAGAAGTAATAAGGGACAAAAGGGGCAACTGGGTAAAAGGCTTCTCGGCAAAAATCAATGTGAACAATGCTCTGTCTTCTGAACTACATTCCTTACTACTTGGCCTCAGAATGGCAAAACAAATACATGCTATGAAGCTGCACATTAATACAGACTCATTAGAGGTTATCAATATTATTTCTAAAGGTAATGACACATACTCTAACATTATATTTGAATGCAGGGAGTTGCTCCAACAGATGGGGAGCCCGATGGTCAGCCATAGCCGGAGAAAACAAAACCAGTTGGCCGATATACTAGCTAAAAAGAGAGCAGGACTGAAGCAGGATGTCAACTTTTTGAATTGGATAGAGACCCCCACGTTTGCTTTGGAGGCCTTTAACGCAGACAAGGAGGGGCTTACTTTTGCTGGAATCAACGAGGATAGGCAGGTCATGCCAGTATCTATAGCAACTAGTAGTAGTACTAATGTAGTAAGGCATGCTATGCTAGTAGCTGATATAACTAGTAGTAGTACTAATGTATTAAGGAACTATGATGTATGTAGCTCCTCAGGCCAATGGTCTTATATTGACTTATAATATATATCAATGAATATCTTATTAACCAAAAAAAAAAAAAAGAATAGATAAAAGAATGTAATGTAGTGATATTGTACAAAGATGAAAGTTGATACTACACAAAGTCATATATAATGCTAATCAATAAAGTAGTTAGAAAATTAATTATGTAATGACTATGAAGAGAACACCTTAAATAAGATTTTTTTTAATCTAAACAAAGGGTATTGGGTTACCATTTGCTCAAGTTTCTTATCTTCATCTAAAATTCTTGAAATGTCTAATTAAATAAATAGATCTTAGTAAAAAAAATACATAAAATAATATAAACACTTATTTTAATAAAATAATAATATAAAAATTCTAACAAAATTTAACCTTTTAGAAAGATAAATTGCTCGACTAAACTTCTCAACAAAAGATATTTTTTATTTTTTATTTTCATGATTAAAAAAATATTTATTTTTATTAAAAAAAACAATGAACAAAATGAAAATTATTGCTACCTCAATTCAAATTAGTATGTAATAGCAAGAAAACCAATTATGTAAATTACTATAAAGAGAACACCTCAAATACGGAAATTTTCCATCTAAACAAAAGCTATTGGGTTATTTGTTGTTCAATCTTCTTATCTTCTCAATAAAAGGGTAAAAGAAATCATCTACGTAATTGAATGTATATTATTTTAAAAAAAATAACGAACAAAATCAAAATAAAAAATAATACTTTACTTCAATTTAAATTTGTATATAGTAGCAAAAAAATTAGCCTCTACCACAATCGTCATTAATCTGCATATAATAAGTGAAAATATCAAAACAAAAGGAGTTTCTAGAAAATAAAGAATATGAAGAATGCAGTAAATAAATTTATTAATAAAAAAGAAAATAGAAGTAAGCTTAACAGTATATATCATTGAAAGATTGTGTATGAAAGAGGTTAAGAAACTAGAACTCTATTCCCACTCAAATTTCATTTAAATTCAAATTCAAATATTGCATATTTTTTAGAAAACATTTATATTATTTTTTATTACCCTTGATTTTAAATACAATGCTTATTTTTCTCATAGGATATATATCTAAATTGAAAGAAATATTTAGAATTAATGAGATATTTTTTTTCTTACATTGCCTTCCTCCCCATCCCTTCCTTTTCTCGTTTTCTTCTTCTTTTGTTCATTTGGAATTTCCTTTTATTATTATTTTTTATTTTGTTTAATATTATTATTATTGAGTTTTTCTGTTATTACTATTCGATCACAAATTATTATTATTTAAATTTATTTTATAATATCTGAAAATAATAAATTTATAAAATAGTAAAAATTCATTTAGAACTCTCTTGTACCTACAAATTTCTATTTTTAAGCTAATGAAAATAAGATATCCCCCTTTTTCCTTCTTTACTTTAACCTTTTGTTTATTTGTTATTATTATTTTTAATTATTATTATTATTAAAAAATGAAAATTACTCCCCTCCCCCCCCAAAAAAAAAAAA
>JAJOOH010001662.1:0-24298 GCA_029582605.1 Solanum gracilifrons
TAGATCCTGCTTTATATACCTACAAGGAGTCCGCACAATATTGAAATGAATTTACTTGCTTTCTGGCACCAAGCTATTTATCTGTGTTTTAATTTTAAATTCATCTTGCAGATTTCGAGATCTATTGGTGATATATACCTTAAAAAGCCTGAATACAACAGGGAGCCGTTGTATGCAAAGTTTCGGTTGCGTGAACCTTTTAAAAGGCCCATATTGAGCTCTGATCCATCAATTACTGTTCAAGAACTCGAACCACATGATCAATTTCTCATATTAGCTTCTGATGGTCTCTGGGAACATCTTTCCAATCAAGAAGCAGTTGATATAGTACAAAATAGCCCCCGAAGCGTAAGATCTTTGACTATTTAATACTTATTTCGTACTTATTTTTAATTATTTATATTTCTTTTGCACATATGAAGTTTACAATTGCAAATTAACTCTAATAGAATTGTATTTGCTGGCTTTAGGTGGTGAACATCGAAAGTTTTAAATATCGTGAAGATGAAATGTCTCATTAAACATATCTTGTTCTTATGTTTTTCCAAAATCATGTTTCAGGTGCTATTCTAGCAAGTTATGATGTAATTTTTTGTTTTGTTTCTTGGTGATACTAGATCAAATTGCATTGAGGAATATATTTCCTTTTCTCAATATCACGCCAATATTGTTGTTATGACTCCTGGTATTCACTTGTTAGCTAGCTCGTGTAAAGAGCTCAAGTAGTTTCAGGAATGCCCACGATTTGTAAAGAACAAATTAACACTTCTAGATCCCTCATTTGTAGTTTATGGAAGGCAAAAATATATGTTGCTTGAGTACTTCAGTTTTTATCTTTTCGTCTTTCCATTTTCTTTGGGGTAAAAACATAGCTTGTTACTAGGCCGTTGCTATTGGATGATGTGTTATTCGTGTAATAAGGACATGGTATTTGGATATTCTTGAAATATGCAGTACTAGTATAACTATATCCATGCTTGGGTACCTTAGGTGTCGAGACATCCTTACACTTTATTAGGAAACAAGGAAATGGTTGCAGGCGGAAGAAAGAGTTATATGAGTGCAAATCCACAAAAGAATATACCAAATTAACAGATGAAAAGAAATAGTGTAGTAATGTGAAAATAAGAATTTTGAACTAAATTGTTCCCATGTTAGAATGGATGAGTGACCTTAGATAAGAGGGTATGAAGGACATATATTAGGATAGAAGGTTAGTAGGTAGCAGTGAGTTGTCTTGCTGTCCGTTCTTATTAGTAGTCACAGTATTGCTCTTGTAGTTTATTGTCCTCCAATTTCTGTTACTACATGTTGTTCCTTGTTATTGTTTTGTTGTAGTTCATGTTACTTCTTTTTGGGACTGCTTTGGACTGTTTTTCCTTGAGCCGAGGGTCTATCTGAAACAACCCCTCTACCTTTGAGGTAGAAATAAGGTTTGTGTACACTTTACCCTCCCCATACCCCACTTTGTGAGACTACACTGGGTATGTTGTGGTCAGAATGGATGAGTGAGCACTTTAGATCCCTGCCAAATTCTCGTCTGCAATGTCTAATTATAGTCTTAATTGTGTGGCTTTCTCACATGGAAGGTAATCGAGGCAACTCTAAATGGAAGAATATTGTGATAAGGGATAATTATTAAATGTGTTTACTCTTTTGCTTATTGATAGCAATGACATGTTCCTAATTTTCCAACCTTCAGGGAAGCGCTCGGAGGCTTGTAAAAACTGCATTACAAGAAGCAGCAAAGAAAAGGGAGATGAGGTATTCTGATCTGAAGAAGATCGATCGTGGTGTTAGGAGGCATTTTCACGATGATATCTCAGTCATAGTTGTGTTTTTAGATTCAGATCTTGTAAGTAAGGCGGGCTCGTTGAGGGGCCCCTCTTTATCTCTGAGAGGTGGTGGTATGAACTTTCCAGCAAAAAGTTTGGCTCCCTGTGCTACTCCCATAGAACTCGGTACCACTTAAAAACTTTTTACTCTATTGTATACTCTGCTGTGTCCTCAAAAACTTCCTCGTGAGAGATTCGAAAAAACAATAGAAGGTACACTAATTTATTCTTTTGATGTACAATGTTATATTTAACATGGAACAGGTGCCTTGTTTAGTTTTCCAAAAGAAGAACGAAAGAATTTACTGTAGAGATTCTTTCTCGAGTATGAACATATCTGCTTTAGTTCATATTCCTCGCTTACACACCCTTTGATTCTTTAGATTCATCTTGTAAATGGTGTAAAATGACAGATGAAGAAGTATTCAACTTGCCTCTTTCGTCTTCTTTCCATTTCCTCGTATTATAGTCGATACCTCAGAATTAGAAAAACAGTAGATGTTATACACTTGTTATCGATGCTTTCGTTCTACATCAACACGAGTATTTTGCTTGTTTTTGGAGTAATTTTTTTTGTTGCTTGGTGAATACTGATCAAAGGGATCAATGTTGATTTTTCCAGTGAAATCTCCATTTTCATAATTATGTTATTACCAACTATGTTGTTCAGACTCTTCAAAAATCATGACAGGGTGCATGTCGGATTCTTTAAAAGCAGTACTTTTTTTGAATATTGACACAGGTACAACAACATTATTGGAGAGTCCGCAACACAGATTTCCAGAGCATCCATCTCTATACATTTTTCACTGCCAGAATTGGCAGTAGTGTCCCATAATGTAATGGGCTATAATTATGATAGAGCACTGGTCAATGCGGATCGAGATAGGTAAGAGGTGTAAGACCATGAAGTGTGAAGCAATCTCGTACTAAATGAAATGACATTATATCTAGTGGTTATGAGTTCTTTGAATACATTGGTCAAATCGTAGTATTTACACTAATTGATATTCATACTTAAGAGTTGCTGCTCAAGATATAAAGCAATAATCATATAGTTTTTATACACCATGAAAGTAAAAAATAGATAAATACTTTAATCAAATTATGAATATCTACAAACTATAGGCAAGTCTCCTCAACATGCTATTTTGTAATTTAAAAAATAAGACAAGACTATTTTTTGATAACAAATAAAGGTGACTTGATAGTGTAAACGTTCTTTATTTTGACGTTGTATAGTTACTTCAACCCATAAGTAGGATGGTGATTGGGCGGGTTGGATCAAGTATGAGCAAGTTGAAAACGATTAATATAAAATGAGTAAAAATTTGAGCCACCCATATTTCAGATGGTTAAAACTGGCTTGGGTGACAAAATGAGTTGGATTGATGCATATTTTCATGAGTAAATCATATTCTATTTTAGAATTCCATATTCTGGTAGAACTTGAGTAATCTTGATAACCGATTTGCAAGAAACATTCCACATTATTGTTTATCTATATTACACTCGAAGTCTAAGTACAATTCACCAAGATCCAACCTAACCCCGACCAAGGAACTCTGACCCTAGGAACCAACCTTAAGATCGTGAGTCGGATCCCAGGTCTTTGTTGAGAGCCTAGTCTCGGGTTGGGAGTAGGGTCCTAGTCGTGTACGGACTCTGAGTCTTGGGTCAGGAGATGAGATCGGCAGTCAGGTCCCTCTGAACTATTTCATGTCATCAACAAGTACTACTGTAGTTCCAAAAAAACAGCAGAACACTGAGACAAACACTAAAGAGGAAACACAACTAGCATTCCCAACTGGATCAACCTCTTGAGATGTTGAAAGTTGCAAATTGAGATTGATAGGAGTCTTGAGACAAAAATACTAGGTGATTTCTTTCCCTCCATCCAAGCTTTAGTGGATAGAGTTACTTGGTACTTGTGCTAGTGGAAGATACCAATTACCAGGTACTCAGTGGAATTAATCAAGGTACGCTCAAGCTAGCTTATCAAAAATGAGTGTTGTCGAAAACCACTTTAAGTAACTGTAAAAATATTATAACTAGATACATAATTTTGAGTATGATCAGACAACAAATCACACAAATGCCTTTGTCCATTCTTTTACATAAAATGAAGATCACAGAACTAGCAGCTGGAAAGATGCAACCTACAATGCAGTTACTCTACCAAAGAAAGATCTTGTTGAAGCCTGTCAACTAAATGTTTAAACTAAGAAACTTGCAGCCTCAAGATATCCAACTATTTCAGTAACAAAAGTCACCTACTAAGCAATATCTCAGCTATAGAGCATTACAAGAGGATAAAATTCCATGCTCAGACTGAACAGCGCGATGATTATGGTCTCATCCAAAACAACACACAAATCCGTCTAAGAGGATAAACATATTATCCTCTTACCAGAAAACTCGTATGTTCTGCAACTAATTAGATAGAGTAAACGTATTCTTACAAGACGTTTGCACGAAACATGAGTGGCTGATACAAAAATACTACTTGTGAGCACTATAATAGCTCAAAATTCTTTCTACACAATGGTAATCGACTACAATGACCATACTGGAAAGTGCATATATGCCACTAAATTACATAGGTTTTCCCCTATATACTGTATGTGATGACAAACATAGAAGGGGAAATCCTTATCAGTAAGTATGAAGAAATTAAATAACCTTATAACTATTTACCAGAGTACAACCACCTATAGATCCCGTCTGCACAATGGACATGAGCCATGTCTCAGCAACCATGTATCGATGCATGGTAGGTGAAACATGTGATGACATTGTGGCAAACATCTAACAGTTTCCGCCAGTTGAAAGTCCTGGATACATCAGTAATCAATCAGAACAATACAAACGGAAAAATAAATAGCTTTGTTTAACGTAAATTTACCTGTAAGCAGACTGAACACGAGACTCTCTCCCCTGTATCATCCACATTGTTATCACTGCTAATTACAACCTTCGCGATCTTTTCCACAAAATGTCCAGACAAACCTTTTGCCCCACCTGTATCGAAAATGTTAGGCACCTCTTCATATGCAGTTTCAACAGCTCCCATCTGATCAACCACAAGAAAGAGTCAGCAAATGAAGAGAGCTTAAGTTGCTGTCAGAATTCCAAATGGCTAGCAGTTATGTTACATGATACCTGATTTTGCACTGCACTAAGCATTGCTGGACCAATCCGTTCACGAACTAGTCTACCACTTAACAAGCTGGCTATTACATCAATCTGCACAAGTTCAACAGAACCATCATTAACCATAAACCTAAGAAGTATGTAACACATAGCTTGTGCACCTCGTGCGGGGAGGAGTGAGAAATGGACGAAAAACAAATCTTTAACTATTGGATCAGGAGATTGTTTAAGTTCTATGCACTGGGAGTATAAAATATTATCAAGTCGCTTAAAAAGCAGTTGCACATAACTCTACTTAATAAGCATTTACTAGTAATGTGAAATCAAAGGTATATGCTATGACATGCTATAACAAGTTAATCCTTCCTCAATGTACTGATATCCGATGCAGACGTTACAAAATTATAAAGCTAAACTTTCGAAAGTATCAGTGTGAAAAGGTGCTATGTTGCTTACCAAATAAAGAACACATCCAATTCCGGATTCATCAGATTGCCATAGTAACAGAGATGACTCAAAGACCTCAAGAGAGAAAACAGCACCAGAAATGGCACCAACCGCGGCACCTCTAATAAATCCACTTTCTGTTTCTTGACCTATCAAAGCTCCTGTCATTGCTCCTAATAAGGTGCCCACTGCAAAAAAAAATCAATGCCACTATTATTACCTTCACATTCCAACTAAAAGGCAGTCACTTGTAACGTTATCATCAGTTGAAACACAATCACCCGCGAATCTGCAAATCACAACTTCATTCCATTAATAGGAAATGAGAGTCAACTTTCTTATTGCAAATTTTAGTATCTGTTTTTCTTTCAGTCATATAACTATCTGCAATATGAGTTCGACTGAACCTAGTAACTTTGGTACAAAGTCTGTCTTTGTCTTAAGAAATCCATTCCATATATACAAATTATTATAATTTAGAACTCAGTAACTTAAAAGGGCTAGAATCCCAAACTCATAAGCTTCAAATCCTGGCTCCGCTTCGGAGCTATCGGACTTTAACTTATTAGCTCAAATGACAAACAAAATATTGAATAAAACATTTCACCTTAGTTTTTACTCAATCTATTCTGCTGTAATTTTGAAAATCAAATGGTACAACAGTAAAACCTATACTTAAAATGCCAAAAATACTACTCCCTCCGTTTCACTTTGTTTGGCACTATTTCCTTATTAGTCTATTCGGGAAAAAAATACTGTAACATATTTGTATATATATATCTCCTTTATGAATAGTTTTTATAACCACACATTACACTCATAGAGCTAAAATCTTGATTCTGTCTTTGATTAGAGGCAAACTCAATAATATCATACCCTAAATTCAGGGTGAAAATACAATCAACAAGATAGCTAGATTGAAAGTTGGAAGAGAAAATGTGCAATAACCTTAGTCTAACCCATATAAAAAATGCATAACACAAAATTTCTCTCTGGTTTGGTCATAGATTTTGAAGTTGAAACTCAAAAATTTGAGAACTTCAAGTTGTGCTTGTATATACATTTTACTTTAGAAAAAATTTGAACTTTTTCGAGTAAAAGTGAAATTTCTCCCAAAAAAACTCACCAACCACAAAAATATACCCAATGTGATCCCACAAAATAAAGTATGCAGAGGATAAAGTGTACGCAGACCTTCCCACAAGTACAAGAAAGCACAGATAATAACATGAGGTCTCGACTTCGAGACATCTTTGTTAACAACATTTCACCTCCAATATAAGACTTTCTGATGTAAATTCGAATTTTGTCAAATTCCAAAAATACAAGACACCAAGTAAGAAACCAAAACAAAAAAGAAACAATAGATATTAACATGACACAAACTCCAACAAAGGTAAAGTAACAAAAATTGAAGTACAACAAATTACACAAATCCCGAAAAAGAGATCCACTCAAACAATAATCAAATGTAAATTTTTAAAATTTGATCCAAAATCTACGACAAACCCTATTGAATAATCAAACCCCCGCCCCCCTCCCCCCCTCCCCCCCCAAAAAAAAGGAAAAAGTCATAATTTAATACACAAAAATTGTAAATAAGAATTTATAATAGTATATACCCACCTAATGCAAAGAAAAATGTGAAAATTGCAGAAAACACATTCCCAATAATAGTAGAAACAGCAAATCTGAAGAAATCTTTGGCTCTTTCAATCAAATCCATCATACAAAATGAAGAAAAAATTGATGATGAAGAAGAAAAAGCACTTCTTGGATATGTGTAAAAATCCATTTTTTTTTCTTTTCTTTACTTTTGCAAAGATTAAGAGAATTGTATAAGAAAACAGCTATATTATAGTAATAAATTCAATGTAAATATTGTATTGTGTGTAGTTGTATATATAAAGAAAAAAGAAGTTAAGAGGGTGATGTGAAGTTGAAAAGAAACCACAAAACCAACTAGCATTTATAGTTTTGTTTGACACACTTCTCTCTCTCTCTCTCTCTCTCTCTCTCATGAGAGAAACAAAGAAGGTAATGAGAAAAAGAAAGTTTATATTTTTATTTATCGATTCGGTGTTCGATATCAGTATTGAAAACAAATTAAATTTAGATTCATGTAGAAAAGCTTTATATGAGGATATTAGGGGTATAATGTTTTCTAATAAATGTGTTTTTAGTCGATTTTGACAATTTTTTTTTATTTTTTGTTTGATGTTCGATATCTGTATTGAGAAAAAATTGAATTTAAACTCATGTCGGAAAGTTTTATATTATGACGTTTGGGGTATAACGTTTTCTAATAAAAGTGGTTTTAGTCTGTTTTGTCAATTTTTTAATTTCTTGCTCAATGTTCGATGTTCGATATCAATATTGAGACCAAATTAAATTTAGATTCATGTTTAAAAGTTTTATATTAGGATATTAGAGGTATATGTTTTCTAAAAAAAGTGTTTCTAGTCTGTTTCGTCAAACTTCTAAGAAGCCAAAAGTGTTTTCTTTTTCCTTCAAAATATGCTTATTTTAGAAAAATAAGGTGTTTGGTTAAGTTTTTAGAGGAAAAGAAAATATTTTTGAATAGTAGTTTTCCTTATTTTTTTTAGATTAGTTGGTCAAACACAGACAATGACTTTCTAAAGTTCTTTTAAAAAATAAAAGAAAAATATTTTTCAAAGAAGTAAATTCTACAAGCATAATATATAAATATGTTCTTAAACTTGGTTTCAAGTTTCAACTGACGTCTATGTTCTTTAATTTTGAGTGTACATAAATAAATACTTAAGCTTATATAATGTTGAGCAAGTAGTAACACGCGTCACAATACACGTAGGACACCACATAGAATGTCGTGTAGGACACAAATTGCCATATAAAACGCCAAATAGGTTGTGTGCGTTACTTGTTCAATTCTATACAAATTTAAGTACATATTTGTGCACATCCAAAATTGATAAATAAAGATATCGAATAAGACAAAGTTAAAAAGTATATTTATGTATTATGTCTATATATATACTCGATATTCGAACTTGAAATTTCTGATTAAAATTTAAAAAATGTACTTGTTAATACATCATACTTGTGGTTTTTGCAAAGCAATTTGAATGAATGGGAATTGTCTTTCTTTTTTGACAAAAAATTGAGTCTTTGCTTGTGGGTTTAAATGATACACCCAATTGAGGCAAGAAACTCACATGCTAAAAGTTTCACTTTGTCTCTCTAGTTTCTTTCATTCTTCTCTTTTTTAATAAATATTTTTCACACTTGAGTAGTATATTTTTAAATTATTATTTTTCCTCAAGTGCTTGGTACTATGTATTTAATAAGGGGTTGTAATTAATCTAAAATTATAATTTCAAAATAATTTAAAAGTCCATTATAATGTTTTATTTCTTTATATCAAAAAAGAATTCATTTACTTAATTATTACACCACACATTTTGATGATTCGACCTAAATTTGTGCACACCTTTAGAATGAAAATGTTTTACTCTCCCCAATTTATTTTACTTGGCAAGTTTTATTTTTCACGCTTTTAAAAAAATAGTAACCTATATTAATTAAATTATTTTTATTTATTTATTGATCTCAATATAATACCACACATTTTTTCATAATGTTAATTTATCTTCATGACATATATTGAGTAAGGGTAAAAATGAAGACTTTCTCTCAGATGAGTTTTACTTATTTAGTATTGACTTAGCACATTCTGAAAGAGCAATAAATAAAATGATCATTTTATTATATCACTTTTTGAATATAATAAATTTAATTTTGAAAAAATTAATACAGTTAATAATAAGAATAAATTGAAAATTAAGTGATAAATATCTCTTTATTTTATTTTTTTCAAATTAAACAAGTAAAAAATAGATATCTTTTTTTAGTATAATGAACAATTTGAATATTTTAACTATATCTTATTTTCTAAATAATAATTATTTGAACCATCTATTTTTAATAAAATATGACAAGTAAAATAGATCAATGGAAGCACCTTTTTAGGTGAGTTTATGCAATATTTAAATTATTCTAGCTAATAAATTGTAAACATAAGACACTTAAGAAGAAGAACTTTTGTATCCAAAAGGTAGATATAAAATTTATGTATATATTATTTTATCTAAATCGTATTTATGAGATTATATCAGATATATTATTAGTGCGCACTTATAGAAAGAAAGAATGATTATGCATATGTAATTTCTTTTTTTAAGAGAATCTTTTGTTTATAGTATTCCTCGGTTTCTATTTTCATGTCGTCCTTATTAAAAATAGATATTCCTTAATATTTGTCATTTCACAAAATCAATACATAAATACACTATTCTTCCTATTTTACCTTTAAGAGTTATTAGTCTTAAAAGTATGAATTTGACTAACATAAAAAAATTAAGTAATTTATTCATCTTCATCAATCAAATTAATTAATCGAAATATATTACTAGTCATGTAAATTTATTGAAAACTTGACTTCAAGATAACGCTAAATAAAGGTACAAGGATTAAATTATCTACTCCCTCTGTCCAACAATAGTTGTTCACAGAGGCGCATTCAGGATTTCGGAAGGATGGGTGCATGCATCTAAGATATAAATTTAATCACTTTGAACTTTACGTTCTTTAAACTGAACGTTAAATTTTAAAAATTATAGTCCAACATATATAATACTACTAGTTTTAAATTTTAATATACTCATTTGATTTAATTATATAAAAAATTTACAGTGCTATTTTTTTAAGGAATTTCCAACATAACACACTTCAAAATTTTGAAAGATTAAAGCAAAAAAAAATAAAAAATAAAAAATGATTGAAACGCCAAAAGTGTTACCGATAACCACTTGGAGGAGTGTTGCTAAAAAAATAAAGATAGATAAAAGATTTAAATTTCTATCTTTGCTTAGAGAGGTACACCTAGTCATCATCGTATTATTATATGCTACTTTTAACGTGAAATCACACCTCTATATTTAAATATTTTTTGAAAACTACAACACTACTATATATGATCTAGAGAGGGGAGCATGGGTTCACATGAACCCACGGAACCCCCTCTAGAAACATCTCTGGTTGTTCACTATTGATTTGACATACCCCTTAAGAAATAATAAATAATAGGGGTAATATTACTATATTGTCTTTTGACTTTATTTAATTTAATGTTTTGAAAAATGTGTTGGATAATAAATAATATTTAATAGCAAAGGTAAAATAGATACAAAAAGTAAATTATCTCTTGATTTTCTAAATTGGACAAATATTGATGGACAACTTTTTTAGTATAGTCGACAACTATTATTAAAAGAAGAGAATATTTTTTAAGGAACGTGAAATCTAAAATGACGACGGAGGGAGTAATATTATTTTTTCTTCCCATATTTGTTTAGTTTAAAAGAGGAGACTTTGTAGATGTGGTTGGGTGAGAGTTGGATAGATGTTTGTGAACTTTATGACATTACTAGTGGCAAAGATATTTCTTTTTCATAAAGAGAAAGGACAGAGGATTATGTACTATGAACATAGGGAGTGATGCCCATTCATTATGTCCACTTGTCAAACAAATAGTATCCTAATTTTCATATATCTCAATTTATATGACATCGTTCGAATTTTAAGGATATTTTCTTTTAGTTAATAATGCATTTAGACATATAATTCTTAAGATTATTGAAAATAATTTTACATATTTAGAAATTACATAAAAAGATTAAGAAACTTCAATAACTGTTATATATATACGTAATAGAGTAATTTTAACCTAGTATATATATTAAATGAACTTATAAAGATCTATTGTGTTTCATTTATAATATTATTGTGTTGTTTTTATTGAATTATTATTAAATAAATTAATATTTGTGATGGATACCAATCAAATTTGATGAATTGGCCTACTTCTATGCACTTTTACTTTTTCTTCATCCAAATCCACCTTGCATTATTTGGGCGGTTTCGTTTGTGGCCCCTAAGAAGAAAGAAAAAAGTGCACCCTTAAACCTTCGTTTTCATTAATTAACAAGAAGAGAAATATTCCAATTTGAATTTTCCTATTAAATTTTGTATTAAAGGTGTGTTTGGTATAAATTAGTATTTGTTTGTTTCGTGCAGTTCAATTGTAGTATTATTTGGTTGTAGAATTGTTCTGCTACTATCTGCTGTTTTGTTACTATCTATTGTCTCTTGTACTTTCACTACATCTTTTTCTAGTCTGTTTTTGTTTTGAGTCGAGGGCCTATCGGGAATAGTCTCTCTACATCACAACTGAGGTAGAGATAAGGTTTGTGTATACTCTAAACTTCTCAGACCTCATTATGTGGGGAATACATTGGGTATGTTGTTATTGAAAGGGTATGTTTGGTATGAAGAAAAATATTTTCTTGAAAAATAAGTGAATTCTTTACTTATTTTCTAATGTTTGGTAAGTAAATAAAAAAGAATATCATCTCATGAATATTTATATGTAATTTTGCAAAACACGATGAGGGTGGAATAGGTTAGGGGTGGGATCGTTGGGTCGATGTGGAGAAAAACAATCGATGTGAATGTCACTTTCGGAACTTATTTTTTTTATTTTCATTAGAAAAGTCATTATACTGATAACTTATTTTTTGAGAGAAAAATATTTTTAAATTTTAACCAACCAAACCTAAAAAATATAGAAAATATTTTTATATTTTCCTCCCTACCAAACAAACCCTAAAATAGTGGATCTAGTTAACTAAAATAATGTGAAGCAAGCTTTGATGAAGATTTTGTAGCTACCTACATTAGGGAAATGAATTAAAATACAAGAATGCTAATTAACTTATATTATAAATAAATAGTTAATGGAGTTATACTTTTGATCCCTTAGTTATTATTAAATTTTAATTTTAACTCTTATAATACGTACGTAAACAGAAAATATTATCCAAAAAGAACTTGTATATAATCTACATAAATATTATGGAATATGAGATATAATGGTGGTTGGATAGTGGAAATGGAGCTACAACGTAGGGTGAAGATAAGGTGTGTTGGAAAATGTGAGGTCGACACAATTAACATGAATTATTCAATTGGTCACAAGCTCGAACAATTAAGATTCGACACGAAATGAACGTTCGATATTTGATTCAATATTTAGATTATGATAATTTAGTAATAAATAATCAAAATTACATATCAAATTTTGAAAAGTTCAGTATGATACGATGATCAAACTTTAATATGATAAATTTCAATTCGATTCGATAAATTTGCTTTTAAGTGATTTATGTCCGTCCCAAATAATGTGAGGAGAAAAGTAATAGATGATATTATTACACAATTAACCCCCAAAGTCTCACCTGCCAATTATATGTTTTTTTTTAAACTATTCCATTATTATATTATAAAGTCAATGCATGAACTATAAAGAAGGGTAGGTTAAACTAGAAAATTAGCTGAGGCGTGAGGTTAATTAGAGTAATTAAGATAATAACAAGCAGGATATTACAATGGGCGATTAGCAACTGGTTTTGGCTAAACTTGGGACACAAAATCTTTTTTAGATCATAGGTTACTTTTTTCCTACTGATTATAATTCGAGTTTGAAATCAAGATGTAATATATTTATTTTTAGGGAAAATTACCTACTGAAGCAAATATATACTACTTTATTATTGGTTATAGCTATAGTTTCTGAAAATTACAGCTCGCCTCTAACATTAAGTCACAATTACATGGCGCGACTTTTCAGTTTTGTATAAACGTGTACACTATCTCTCTTCCTATATACAAGTTCATTCCTTCTCTCTCTTCATAATCCATTACCTTATTTTCTCCTTTAATCACTCGAAACAAATTGATTCCAAAATTTAAAATTTTCATCCAATCCTTCTCAAATCGTGATACCAGATTTTTAGGATTACTATTATGTGATTTTACTTTCTTCCTGCATTTTTTTAAAAATAATCTGTATATTTAATTTGTATAAACTCTTAAATTTCGAATCTCCATGTGTACTCATTTTTTGTATAAATGCATTTTTGTATATATGCTTTTTCAAATTGTATATTTCTGATGTTTATGTTTGTATACATTATAACGAATTGTCTAGTATTACTATAATTATACAATTTTAGAATTTATATTATATCAGAAAGGAAATCCGCTTTTAGGTATTCAAATTGTATATTTGTATATTTTTTGTCCTTGTTTTGGGATTTCTTTCTCAGTTGTACTCGAAATTGTATATTGTTATTTGAATTGTATATTTATGATGTTTTGTGTTTTGAATAAACCATATTGACTTGTTTAGTTTTATAATAGTTATACAATTTCAGAATTTACATTACTTAGGAAAATAAGGCTGATTTTATGTAGGGGCCCTTTTTATGTATCCAAATTATATATTTGTAAATATTTTTGTCATTGATTTGGGATTTTTGTTACAATGTACCAAATTTGTATAAATTCATAATTGTATTCTGTAATTCAAATTGTATATTTCTATATTTGTTGTCACTATATTCAGATTGTATCTTGTATAATTCATTTTTATACAATTTATTAGGAAATACAATTTATTGTCAAACAAGCTTAAATGGAGGTAGACCAGGTATACATTAATAATGCTACCCTTGAAGTGTGTAATGGAGGAATATGCAATTGCACAACGATTCCAGTTTAAAACAATTTCAAAGTACGTATAACATTGTATAAATTTGTATAACAAAGTGTGATTACTTGGTTGCTGCTACGAAGGAATTGTGGTGTATTTGGTATGAAGTCTAACGATTTAATATTCCGCGAATTACGATATTGTATGCATTTTCTCAACCGAAATTACCGCCATTACCTTAAGAAAAAATGAATTTAGTTTTGTATACAACTTTGAAAAGAAGCGAATTATACAAACGATCATTCCTATAGCAACTAAAAATATAGCTACAGTCAGTAATTATTAAAACTGTAGTTAAGGAGAATAATTATTTTAATTATGGTAGCTATTTCCGTAAGTTGCCCTTATTTTTATGGACAATAACAAAGTCAATTTTATGAAATACTTTGTCATGTGTCAGTCAGGTTGGTTTTAACCCTCGCAAGACAAAAATATGGCATAATTTAAATATGAAGCTCGTAAAAATATAGTAATAATTTATAGGGGACTTTAATTATTAGCTCTATTTATAATATCATTCAACTATTGAGATCAAACCCACTAACTTTTGCTCAAACCGTGTTGAAATATTCATCAAATATACATATATCAAAGTCAGAACCC
The DNA here is from genome assembly GCA_029582605.1 of Solanum gracilifrons. NCBI lineage: Eukaryota > Viridiplantae > Streptophyta > Magnoliopsida > Solanales > Solanaceae > Solanum > Solanum gracilifrons. Next base: position 14,692 of record JAJOOH010001662.1, read on the forward strand.
AGTTGTTAGCACTTCAAGTCGTTCTAAAACTCAGAACTCGTAAAGTTGAAATCATGGCTCCGCCTGAGTCACGTCTTGTAAACATGACTACATGAGTATGTAGTACATACCGGATATTGTATATAAATAGCTATAATTCTCATTTCATATAAAAGCTTGTGCTGAGTGATTTTACTCGACTGTATTCACTATAACTCGATAAAATACAAAGAGAACCAAAGCGGAAAAGGAAGAACCAAAAAGAAAAAGATGAAGAAAATAGTACCATCTGAGTATAATAGGCTTGAGGTTGAAAGCTGAGCTCTCCTAAAATTACAAGATTATAATTTCTTTTGATACAAATCGTACAACAGCGAGTGCATCCAAACTCGAAAGTGGACCTGCATAAGCGATATCGTCAAATCTAAAGACGAGGAAAAATCTACAAGATTGCTCCACTAGAGATGACGAATTTTACACATGAATGATTCGGCCATTTTCTACCTCTTACCTCAGTTAGGAGAATGAATAACTGAAACCGAATTTGGACAGGTGGACAAGTAAACAAAGAAAGTGAAGCTGCAGAGGATCTCATGCAGTCATGCTAAAGGTACACCGATATTCTAGAAGGCAACTAAAATTTGTAATGTGCAACGAAATGGTGCTCTTAACAAACTAATAAAAAGAGCGTGCAGGGTACAGACTGATCCGCTGGTCTAGGCTTGGAGTGTATATGTTTTACTCCACACCACCTCAAACCTTCTAACTCTAAAGGGGTTTCCAGAAACATGGGAATCACATTCCTATTGTTATTCCCACGATATGAAGAGAATGATGAAACAGTTCTCTGTCACACTCACATACTAGAGGTTCAACTCTATCATAATTAGTATTGGGGTAATTCTTGCCTTGGATTTAAATGATTCTTTTCCTCATTATATATGCCAGAGTACGACCTCATAATACCCTTCATTGTAGGGACACCACTTCCTAAAAGTATTCATCTTCGGACTCAAAGAGCGTATATTCTCACAATTGAAATCTAGGTAGTCTATTATCCTTAAAAATGAATTAACTGTTTGTCTGCAAGGAGCTAATACTACATTTTTCTGAAAAAATAATCATCTTCTCGCTTAAAGGGTGTATATACTCACAAATGAAGGCTACGTAGTATGTCCTCATAAATGAGTTTAATGTTTGTCCGCAAAGAGCTAATCTTACATTTTGGGTCTATAGGACTAATACTAGGAAACATAACTCAAGGACACATTCAAAGGCTTGGATCATCACTTTCTAATAAATTTCTGTAGCATACCCACAATAAGCATGAAGCCACATAATTGTAAGGTTCAAGAAGAAGAAACATATCTAAGACCAGAGTGATTTTGCAAAACCTGGGCAACAGATTAGAAATGCATTAATTTGTATTTGTTTATCCTCATTAAAAGGGATATATTTACCTTTTGCTGTAGGTTAAATGTTGTATTCATGAACACGCATCCATTTTGTAGATGACCACTTGTTACCCTTAATCACGGCGCACCCACCTACAACAAGACGCAGATAATTGAACTTGTTTGTCGACAAACTTTGTGGTAGTCATGAGCTCTGCTAAGTTGTACAGAGGTTGATACTTTAGGTGAAATAAAGTGTTCAGATAACATGACAATATATTGTAGTTGAGCTTCTTAAATCAATCAGCAGCCATTATCAGAATTCAGAACCTACTCTTAATGAACATTACTCACCGTGCAAGCTTGAAGGATCAAGAGTAGCATCAGGCTTCATGCTCCAGAAAAGCAAAGCATCACCCATCTTTGGTTTTACAGAGAGTCCACCTTTTCCACATTCAGATAGCTCATTCCACCAAGGAACTGCACTAAAATTTCCCTGGGCAGCAGGAAATACAGTTTCTCCCCCTTCTTCAACATCTGATCTGTGGTGCAGCAAGAGATATTAACCAGAGTAACTAACTAAATACGTAAATATAAACCTCACCTAGGGAAAGCCACTTACAAGTACATCAAAATCGTAGCAATGCGTTGACCACCATTTTGAGTATTAAACTCATCCGAAAAGTAATCATAGTGTGGCTCATACTTTTGACCCACTTCATAGTGGAGAATTTGAAGACCTTCACCATGCTCTATAGGCAGAAGCAGAAGCACCAATTACATGCAATTCAAGACAGTGCATATTGGCAAACATGTCAAATTGTTGGGTAGTTAAAGAGGAAAATTTAGTAACTTTAGCTGTGTCAAGAAAAACGAATATGCCTGTCTGGTTGAACCATGTAGATGATATATGTCCCCTTTGAGATCCTTTTTTTTCCAAAAGAAAATCAGCCCTCAAATAAACACAAAATTTTATGGTCCGTATAGGGAAGAGGAGTAATTTGAAGCAGTTATTAACACCCAGATTATTTTGAAACAGGTACTTTGTATATATATGTTAGAATCCGAATGTTACATGAGTTGTAGTACCCAGATTTTGCATTGCAGGATTTGAAAAGTACTAGTTTAAGTTTGCACATGTAATTAGTTTCCAATTCATTCCCACCCACTAATCATGCAATTGAACTGAATCTCAGATCGGGATAAAGCTTCTCCAGAGAAAATACATACAACTTCAATAGCCATCAACAAAAGCAAAATCATTCATAGGCTGAACGAAACGACCCTTTCTGCAGAGGATCTCAACAAGAATATTCCCCTGGAAAATTACAGCTGAAGCAAACTGAAATTCCTAAGTAATAGCAGACGTTATATGTGATTCATAGTGAGACCAAATAACCAATTCCTACTCCATCACAAAAAGAGACAGGTGGTATCATTTTCTATATCAACATGTATGGAATTTTTTCAAAGCCTGTCTAAGATCGAGCATCATGCAAAAAGCACACACCCAGAGTAATAGCAAATAACAGTGTAAATTCAAAGAATCACATATTTCGGTATAAAATCAGTATACCTACGGGTATAAAGGTGAAATCTGCAATCCTTTTCTCTATAGTCCTGACTACTTTATCTTGTCCCCTGGCAAGAAATGTTCCTGAACTTGTTCGAACCCTGCCAGGGAGGTTTATTAGTTAAAACAGTGACAATGGAGACGAACAAGCAAAAGAGATGCTTACCTGCTGTCTGTACTCTTGCCAGTAGCACTATCAACGACAGTTGACTTCTTCATATGAGGCTTTCCAAGATTAATCAGATATTCGCATTCTTCCTTTGACTGCCCAAAAAACAGGAAGGAAGTTCAGGATAGCAACTTTTCAGAAACAGTTAATGCATTGGTCAACAGATCCAGTATTAGATATGCTCGAATGAGAACATTAGTAACGACTCCAAAGATACCAGAAAATGCATCAACCCACAAACCATTTATTTTTTTCTTAAAGGTATGCATTGTTAAAACTACTTCGATTCTATTTTATGGGGCACTATTTCCTTATTAGTTTGTTCCACGAAGAATGTCACCTTTCTATATTGAGAAACAACTTAATTTTAAACTTCTCATGCTTTTATAGCACAAAAATTTCATGACATATCTAAGACCACAAGTTCTAAAGTTTTTCTTTGTTTCTTAAATTCTATACCCAACCAAAACCGCTACATAAATTGAAATGAAGGGAGTAACGAACAACACAAAGATTGTGTTGTGCTGACATCAAATTCTAAAGTTCTTCTTTGTTTCTTAAATTCTATACCCAACCAAAATGGTTACATAAATTGAAACGAAAGGAGTAACGAACAACACAAAGATTGTGTTGTGCTGACATCCCATCAAAAAGACCCTGACTATCAATGTAGTGAATCTGAAATTTTTAGAAGGGTTTCAACATCATTTACAATTTCCAGTCAACAACAAAAAGGAAACTAAAAAAAAAAGAATCTGATTTGATCTTCAGACTAGAGATATATTGTCCTACAAAGCGTATTTATGTTTCTTTCTATAGAAACCACCATATGCAAGGTGATAATGCATCTTTTCTTCCCGGTTTTTGGGTAAAGGTAAGAGTTATTGTCAAACAATAAACAGCAAAACATTAGCCATCGAACCACCAGGTAAATGCTATGATGAGGACACTAGTATCAATATTGAATCAATATCGACACTAGTTTCCTCAATATTATTGATGATTGCTGAAAACCAAGTTATAGTGATCTACATGGTCTTGAATGGCAGAGAAGTGCATTTGGTTTCTTGCAGTGGCACAGTGCAAAAGCAAATTACATAGCGATGCCAATGCTGATTTAAAGAAAGAAAAAGAACACAGGAATCAAGTGTTGCCATCGTTATGAAACTTTGATTTTTTTTCATTTCACTACATCAGATGAGCTATCTATATTGATTTGTATCTTATCCAAATTCATAAGTAATGTGCCCTTCCCAAATTTGTGTAGTAAAAGAAATCCAAATGCAAGTATTTCTCATTTCCTACACATGACGGTCTTCCTGATCATCAAGAAAGAATATTGCATTACCCTTATAGAAGTAGTATCCATGAATGAATATCATGTCAATAGAGTAATCTCAGTCGTGCAAACTTGGGGTGCACTGAGTAAATTAAGACTGCAGTCCTGATTTCGAATAATCAAACATGCATCTCAAAGCACATGGGCACTCCAAGGCCTGTAATATCACTTATGGATTTGGAAGAGCCCAGTAACTTTTGCTTAATTCATTGAATTTGTACAAAATATTTAATTGCGAACCCATTAAATAAGACGAGCTATTGGTTTGGTAGCAGTTAAAAACCTGTAAACTTCAAATCCTGGTTCCACCTCTATGGGCACCTCCACCAGGTAAAATAGTTGCAAAATACCGTCAAGACTAACTCTAAAGGAGGACAGTGCTCATTTCTTCCTGAAATGCTATCCATCCACAATGCATTGAAATAAACCAGGAAAAAAAAAGTAGCAAGAGACGACAACTCTTGGTTCCCATGAAATCACTTCAGCCCATTGAAATAAACAAAAAAAAGTACCAAGCTTTGATCTTTTCTCGATTCACTGTGTCAGATGAGCTATCTACATTGATATGTATCTTATCAATAGAGTAATTTCAGTCGTGTGAACTTGAAGAGCATCAAGTAAATTATATGTCCATCATGAGTTCACATGGGCACCTCCACCAGTTAAATAGTTGTGAAATCCCGTCACGATCAACTCTAAAAGATAATACTATCCATCTATTCCTATACTGTTATTCATGCAAAATGTATTGAAAAAAAAAAAAACTTAATGGAAGTACCAAGAAATTATGGTAGACGACAGCTCTTGGTTCCCATGAAATCAATTCAGCCCACTGATCTCCTCTTCCACCATCATCATCTCGTCTTCAGCAAACAAAAAAATCCCATAAATACTATCAGATCCCTATCCAATTCTGAAAATGAAAAAAGTAACCAGCAATCCAGAGCAGCTGTAGCCTTTTGATTATGGGTTTATTTGCTAAAATCTCAACAAATATTAGATTTAAGCTCATAATTTTTAACATTACAACGAATACAATGCTAAAAATCTTTAAAATTGAACCTATTAAATTAAAATTCTGGATCTGTCTCTGTCTCTGCAACAATTAACCAAACAATACAATGAAAATTACCTTCCAGCTGCATTGTGAGCAATTGAGCTAAGATCATGTACTTTTCGCGATCCTCTAGAAGTGAAAGGAATCGAGAAAATTCCAAAAGCGAGAAGAATCAGCACGAAAAATGAAAACCCAATAAACACAGCAAAAAGCAGCGTAGAATTAGACGATTTCCGAGATAAACCTCGGAAATGCCTCCCTTTGACTGCCATTGTTGCTGAAAATTAAGCTCTGAAAATTCGAATTGGGAATTTGTTAACCCTGAAATTGATTTGGGTACAAATCCTTCCCGTGGAATTTTTTTTAGTTACAGTAAAGTCTTCGAGTCACTAATATCTAATTTAATTTAACACAGAATTTAAGAAAAAAAAAAGTTTAAATAGTGTTGTCTTAAATTAAAATACTTTGTTTTTTTATTTGTCAAATTTTAACTTTGAAATAAAATAATAATCGATATAGTGAGTCAACTCCTACTAATTAATTGAGGGTATAATACAAGGAAAAAGATTGATCTTTCTTGATTTATCAAAAATAACAAGTAAAAGAAATAATTAAATTAAAAAATATTTGACAAGTAAATAAGGACGAAGGAAGTATATACATGCATCAAAATATCATTAATATATATGGATTTAAACATGACACATGAAGTATAAAATTAAAATTTAAGAATTGTCTAAAATATAGGAGTAATAAACGTTCTTTTTACTTAAAAAATGATATGCACAAATTAAAATAGATATAACATGTATATATATTGGTACTCGATATCACATATATTATTACTTATTACTTAATATTTTTGTACGGTTATTGTTACAATTTGTTGTTGCAATCGCCCTTTTCTTCATTATCTTTTTTATTACTATGTTTTACCTGAGCCTAGAATCTATCGAAAATAATCTTACTACTTTCACAAGGTATTTCACAAGGTAGGAATGAATTATGCATACACACCACTCTCTCGAATAACATTTTACGGGATTATAAGTTAAGTTTATTGTTAGAGCCGTCAAAACAGACTTAACCCATGGGGCCGACCCAACTCAATCCGTTATTGGGTAGGGTTGGAATATGATTTTTCAAGCCCATTTAAAAATACAGCTTATAAGCCAGATCCCTTGACCCTTGAGGCTTGATTGAGGCCGAGTCGGGGTCGGCCCATAGGCCAATTTTTTTTATTTAAGGGTAACTTATAATAATTTCACTAGTATATAATCTAATTACTTAAACACACGTTATGTTATAATATTATAAATCGTACCAAATTTTGGTGTCCAGTTACATGTATTTCGAAAATATGGACTCAAAATTAGATTTAATTTGTTCTAGATACACTTAATCTAAGTAGATTCACATGTATCTAGGATACATAGACAAATCTCGAGCCCTCGCCTCCCTTCCATCTTGCTTGTCACTCTCTTATCTCGCTCACATATCTAGTATGCGAGCTACATGTTAATTACACTAATTTTTTTGCTGGTGTTATTAAAACAACACCATTGTTTGTCATATTTGATTTGAAAATCTTCTCATTTTCTTGAATTATAAGTTTGAAAAGAAAAAAGAAGAAAAAAAAAATGCTAGCCCGTCCTAGCCCTCGGCCCTTCTAGGGTTGGGTTGGGTTGAGCATTTTCAGTCCCTTCCAAATGAAGGGTCGGCCCACCCTAACCCTTCAAATTCCTTGACCCGCGAGGCTTGGTCTGGGTGGGGCTAAGCCGACCCTTTTTGACCGCTCTATTTATTGTTATTATCAATACATGCATTATTTTCTCTAGTAATCCGCACACTTTAATTTAATTAGGACAAGTGGCTTATAATTTGGGTTAAAAAATACTAATTAATTTTTTTTTTTAAAATACATAAATTAATGTTTGTTAATCTAAAATTGCATTGCCTTGTTCATAAACCCTTTTCCCCCCTTTCAGAAACGGGTTCACATATACACATCTCGCCATTTTCGGCGATTTAGGGTTTGCTCGTCTCTGCAGAAAATGGCAAGTTCTCTCTTTTTCTCTCTCTCTATGTGTGTTTTGCATTAATAATTAAGTCTGAATTTTGCTATGGATGTGATTTTCTGCAGGCTGATTCACCTGTAAAAAGGTGCGAATCCGTTTCTTTCACTTGCTTTTTGGCATTTGATACCTTGCTTATTGTTGATTTCTCTTTACCTGCACTTGTTATTTGTACATAGGAGTATTGATCTGTTTCTCATAGTTGGATGTTTTATTTTGGTTGATTTTTTCATGTGAAAAGTGAAAAATTGGTTCTTTTAAGTACCAAGGGTGTGGTCGGGTGGTTAATGAAGTGAGTTTAATGTTTGAATCTCAGTGGAGATGAAGAACATTGGATGATTTCTTCTTGTATGCGGGTGGGATGAGATATAGTAACTTTTTCACGTGAAAAGTGAAAAATTGGTTATTTTAAGCACCCAAGGTGTGGTTGAGTGGTCAATGAAATGAGTTTAATGTTTGAATCTCAGCGGAGATGAAGAACGTTAGGTGATTTCTTCCCGTATGCGGGTGAGATGAGAGATAGTAGGTATTCCATGAAATTAGTTGAGGTGCCTGGCCCAAACACCATTTTTAATTAAAAAAAGTGAAAGTGGTTCTATTAATTGTTACATTAGGTGATTTCTTCGTGTATGTGGGTGAGAGATTGTAGGTATTCCATGAAATTAGCTGAGGTGCCTTCCCAAACACCATTTTTTTATTAAAAAAAAGTTAAAGTGGTTCTATTATTTGTTACATTAGGTGATTTTGGATAGAGTTAGTTGGTAACTGTATTGGTGGGAGATTGTAAGTATTTTGTGAAAGAGTTAGCTGGTAATGGTAATCGTGCTGGTGAGAGATAGTAGGTATTTTATGAAATTTGTCGAGGTGCGCTCAAAATGGTCCTATTAATTTTTTTCTCATTGCTTGATCTGGGGTTATTGATTTTTATAAATTATATTTTTGTTAATGTTTACTGTATTTGATGCTTCTTATCTTTATTAAAGTTATTTTTTACCTTTACAGTTTACAAAAGAACTACTCAAAGTTACTTTCAAGTTTGAATTTTTATTCTCTAAATTGGATGACTTGGTTAATGGAGAATTGGTATGGTTTTCTTTCTTTGAAAAGGAAAGGACACTGTATTTGAAATGAAAAAGGGATTTGGTTAATTGTTAATGAAGTATGTTATTGCTCATGAGGGAAGTAGATCTGCTTGGTTATCGAATATAGATGAGATATATACAGGATTGAAACAGTTGAATGAGCTTTTGGGCAATAATTTTTTTTCTCAAAGAAATGGTCATCCTAGGGAGATATGTTGCTTTCATTTGACATGGAGAAAACAATTGTGTGGCTTGGTTTTAGCTTCCCGGCAGCTTAAAACCTTCTGATTTTGCTCTTTCAGTAATAAGTAACCAGCCTTCCTAGAGGTACTATGAAGATGTCATTGACATTCTCTGTAACCAAGCCTTCCTAATTGGTGCCGTAGTTCTAGATGGTATACCAGCTCAATGTTTTCCACATATTATGTTTGATCCATCAGTTATTGGACTAAAGCCCTAGTTTTGGCCATCTTGGAATTTGATTCTTGGATTTACCCAGTGTTCTTAAAGGCGAGCGCCTTTCGCCTTTGGCGACGAGGCGAGGCCTCTCCGCATATTTCCAGCGAGGCATGGCGAATTCAAAAAGGCGTGCCATGGCGATCAAAAGGCGACTGGCGACATGACGTGGTGATGCAATAGGCGCGCCTTTTTTTTTTTTTTTTAAAGTCAGATTTAATAATTAAAAGCCAAAATTAGTTTTTTTTTTGGGTATTTTTGCAAACTCACCTCAGATTAGGCGTCGCGACTGCTTCTCCTCAGATTTTGCAAGTCGTGATCCCTAGAGACTTACATGACCTTTGCGAATCGCGTCGCTGCTGCTCAGGTACGACTTACACGACTGCTGTTCAGGTACGACCCCTGGAGACTTACGCAAATCTCTTCTTCTCTTCTAGTTCTTCCCTTCTTTTCTTCTTCTCTCTGTTTTTCAGCAGTACGACT
>JAJOOH010001663.1:0-68434 GCA_029582605.1 Solanum gracilifrons
GATCCCAATTTGTGTATAAGGGTGGCAGCCTAGGGGCGAAAGCCTAGCATGGGTCAATCCCAAAATTTATATATTTGAGGACAGCATCTCAGGGGTTAAAATGCCTAGCATGGGTCATCCTCTTTTACCACTGATCAGTTGGTTATTTGTATCATATGCTTTACAGAGATCACAATGTAAAGAAAATTACAGAAAAGAATATAATGTACATGATCCCACAACAGCAACAAGGGTGGTCTTTAATCTAATCTATGCAGTTACATATTGATACTTGATTTCAATTGAGCTCTTGTTTACATATGTTATTGTCTTACATATTTAGTACATTCTTCGTACTGATGTCCCTCTTGGGGGACGCTGCATTTCATGCTGCAGCCACATGTACTGCAGCTAGTAGACCTCCCCGGTAGGAGCACAAGAAACTCAACTGCTGTTGGTGAGCTCCAAGTTGATTTGGGGCTTAATCGAGTCTTTGGCATCTATTTTGTTACCGTATAGTAGTTAAGGGTAAGGCGGGGCCTTGTCCCGACCTAAACTAAGGTTGTCTATCTTGTAGAGGCTTTGTAGCCTAATGTATAAAGTTTGGTTGTGTCTTGTCCCTTAACAATTGTGGCCTTAACGGCCAAGTGTTGTACATAAGTTTTGGGCCTATCTATGTCGGTCTTTTATCACTACTGGGCATATAAGCTTTTCATAGCTTCATAGTTATCATAGTTAAATGTATGGTAAGTGCAGGTTGTAAGTTGGTTCTCCCGGGCCATTTAGATATCGGGTGCCTGTCCGTCTTAATTAGATCTAAGGCGTGACAAAAGTGGTATCAAAGCAGGTCATCCTAGGGAGTCTACAAAGCCGTGTCTATGTAAAGTCTTGCTTGTGGATGTGTTGTGCACCATATCTATAAACAGGAGGCTACAGGACATGTAGGAGTTGTTTCTGTTGTTTCATCTTCTGGATCGTGCGATAGAGCCATATTGTAGGTGGATTCTATCTAACCTCTAAATTGTTTTATTATAGCAAAGATGCCAGTTACGAGAAAGAGTAAAAATATAGGCAAGCAAATATATTTGGCTACCGGAGAAGGGAGTAGCCAATCATTACCTAGACAAGCTGATCAAAGTGAGGCTCAAAATGAGTCACTATCACAGACTTCCCCGACTCCTCCATCTCCAGATGATTTAAGGAGGGAAGCAGCACCTCGAGAACCCCCTATTAATACTACTGAGCAAGATTTAATGAATGCAATCCAATTATTGACTCGTATAGTTGCTGGCCAAGGGCAAAGGCAAAAAGGTCCAATTGCAGGTACGAGTGGTGCAGATAGGGCTGTTAGTATGTGGATACGTGATTTTCTTAATTTGGACCCTCCATCATTCACTGGGTCAGATCCTAAAAAAGATCCACAAGACTTTATTGATCAGATTCAACGAACTTTGGATGTTATGCATGTAAGTGGTAAAGAAGCAGTTGAACTAGCAACATATAGACTCAAGGGTAAGGCTATATTGTGGTATGAAGCTTGGAAGCAATCAAGGGTTATAGATGCACCTTTAGCTAGTTGGAAAGAGTTCAAAAAGACATTTCTTGACCATTATCTGCCATTGGAGATCCGACAGGCCCGTGCTGATCATTTTTTAAATCTCCACCAAGGGAATATGAGCGTGAGGGAGTACAGTCTCAAGTTTAATTCTTTATCCAAGTATGCTCCTAATGTAGTGTCTACTATGGAGGATAGAGTTCATCGATATGTGGACATATTAGATTCATATTTGGTTAGAGATTATACCATTGCTTCTTTGAATAAAGACATGGATATAGCGAGGATGCAAGCTGTTGCACAAAAGTTGGAGGATCAAAGGCAAAGAAGAAGGGCACAAGAGTCGGAAAGAGGGCAGTCCAAGAGGACCAAATCTATGGGGCAGTTTACCCAATCTCAAGGTGAGTTTAAGCCTCGGTTTTCTAATAGACCGCCTAGGCCATCATTTTCCTACTCTACAGCTAGTGCTCCACCCCAAGGGTCTAGGGGCGATCAGTTTGGGCAAAGAGGTGAAAGCCAAAGCTCAAGAACAGCAGGGCACCAAGAGCAGCGAATTATGAGCCAATCAAGACCTCCTTGACAACTTTGTATACAATGCAGGAGAAATCACCTAGGCACATGTAGGTTTGGCACAAATGCTTGTTTTTGGTGTGGTACACCGGGACACATGATGAGAAATTGCCCTCAAAGGGGCATAGGGAGTATGGCACAACCTGCTGGATCGATTGTTGCATCATCTACATTAGTTCCTTCTTTAGGCAGGGGTGCACAAATGCCTGCAGGTCGTGGTAGAGGGGTTAGAGGGGCAGCTAGTTCTAGTGGAGTTCAGAATCGCACGTATGCCCTAGGAAATCGACAAAATTTGGAGGCTTCACCGGATGTGGTTACAGGTACATTATCCATCTTTTCACATATTGTATATGCATTAATTGATCCGGGGTCTACACTATCATATGTCACTCCATTGATTGCTGCAAAGTTCAAAAGAACACCAGAATTATTGATTAAACCATTTGAAGTGTCTACACCGATTGGTGAATCTATTATAGTTAGAAAAGTCTATCGAAAGTGCATAGTGACTGTTTGTGGTTGTAATACATTAGCTGACCTGGTTGAACTAGAAATGGTTGATTTTGATGTCATAATGGGTATGGATTGGTTAGCTTCTTGTTATGCTACAGTAGAATGCCGAACTAAGATGGTGCATTTCCATTTTCCGAAAGAGGCAGTCCTTGAATGGAAAGGTAATATTGGGGCGCCAAGAGGTAAGTTTATTTCTTATTTTAAGGCGAAGAAGATGATGTCCAAAGGCTACATATGCCATTTAGTAAGAGTAAGAAATATAGATGCAGATCCACCAACTCTTCAATCTATTTCGGTGGTAAATGAATTTCCTGATGTATTTCCTGAAGATCTTCCAGGTTTGCCTCCATAACGAGAAGTAGAGTTTGGTATTGATATAATTCCAGATACTCAACCTATCTCCATTCCTCCATATAGAATGGCCCCGGTAGAATTACGGGAGTTGAAGGAACAATTAAATGATTTGTTAGAGAAAGGATTCATAAGGCCTAGTATGTCCCCTTGGGGAGCACCAGTTTTATTTGTACGCAAGAAAGATGGCTCATTGAGAATGTGTATTGATTACCGACAGTTGAATAAGGTAACGATTAAGAACAAATATCCCCTCCCAAGAATTGATGATTTGTTTGATCAGTTACAGGGTGCTAAGTGCTTTTCAAAAATTGACTTGAGGTCGGGTTATCACCAAGTGAGGGTCAAAGATCAAGATATACCCAAGACAGATTTTCGAACACGGTATGGTCATTTCGAGTTTTTAGTTATGTCATTCGAGCTAACAAATGCACCAACAACTTTTATGGATTTGATGAATAGGGTGTTCAAGCCATTTTTGGATGTGTTCGTGATAGTATTTATAGATGACATTATGGTGTATTCAAGATCTGAAGAGGACCATGCTAATCACTTACGGCAGGTGTTACAGATTCTTCGTGATCGAAAGTTGTACGCAAAGTTCTCTAAATGTGAGTTTTGGTTAAGATCTGTGGCATTTTTGGGTCATATTGTAGCTGATGAAGGAGTAAGGGTTGATACCCAAAAGATAGAAGCTGTGAAGAACTGGCCAAGACCTACAACACCTACAGAGGTTCATAGTTTCCTTGGGCTGGCAGGTTATTATAGAAGGTTTGTTGAAGGATTTGCTTCTATTTTCGCACCATTAACAAAACTAACACAAAAAGAAGTCAAGTTCCAGTGGAGCGATGCATGTGAAAGAAGCTTCCAAGAACTGAAGAATAAATTGACTTCTACACCTGTATTGGTACTTCCAGAAGGCACGGAAGGGTACGTTGTGTATTGTGATGCATCGGGAGTGGGCTTAGGATGTGTGTTGATGCAAAATGGTAAGGTGATAGCTTATGCCTCAAGGCAGTTGCGGTCACATGAGAAAAACTATCCAACCCATGATCTAGAGCTATCAGCAGTTGTGTTTGCTTTGAAGATATGACGCCCCTACTTGTATGGTGTTCACATTGATATATATACTGATCACAAGAGTTTTGCAATACATCTTTAAGCAAAAGGATCTGAATTTGAGGCAACGAAGGTGGCTTGAGTTATTAAAAGATTATGACATTGATATCTTGTATCATCCCGGGAAGGCAAATGTTGTAGCTGATGCTTTAAGTCGTAAAATGATGGCAACCACTTATGAGTAGTCCCTAGGAAGGAAGCAAATAACTAAAGATCTACGTTAATTAGCTAGTTTGGGGGTTCGCCTTCTTGAATCTCCAGATGAAGGAGTTATTGTGCAAAATGCTGCAGAATCCTCATTTGTAGCGGAGGTGAAAGAGAAGCAGTACACAGATCCTATCCTATTACAGCTTAAGGAGAATGTACAACAAGGTATGACAAAGGATTTTGAGCTTACAGAAGAGGGAGTAATTCAATGCCAAAACAGATTATGTGTACCTAACATAGATGGACTAAGAAGGAGGATTATGACGGAAGCACATCATTCAAGATATTCTGTCCATCCGGGATCAACAAAAATGTATCATGACTTGAAAGAAGTATATTGGTGGGGTGACATGAAGAAGAGCATTGCAGAATTTGTAGCTCAATGTCCAAATTGTCAACAAGTTAAAGTAGAGCACCAGAAGCCTGGAGGTTATATGCAGCGTATAGAACTTCCAATTTGGAAGTGGGATATGATTAATATGGATTTTGTCACTGGTTTACCTCGCTCATTTTGGAAGTTTTATTCCATATGGGTGATTGTTGATAGACTCACCAAAGAAGCGCACTTCTTACCGGTCAAGACTACTTATAAAGTTGAAGAGTATACAAAGTTGTATATTAAAGAGATAGTTCGGCTACATCGAGTGCCAATCTCTATTATATCTGATAGAGGAGCTCAATTCACCGCGAACTTTTGGAAATCATTTCAGAAGAGTTTGGGAACGCAAGTGAATTTAAGCATAGCCTTTCACCCTCAAACGGATGGTCAGGCAGAAAGTACAATCCAAACACTTGAGGATATGTTGCGAGCTTGTATATTAGACTTCAAAGGTAGTTGGGATGATCATTTGCCGCTTATTGAGTTTGCTTACAACAACAGCTACCATTCAAGTATCAGAATGGCACCTTATGAAGTGTTATATGGGAGAAAGTGCAGGTCACCGATCGGATGGTTTGAAGGGGGCGAAACTGCCTTATTTGGGCCAGATCTTGTTCATCAAGCTATGGAAAAAGATAAGGTGATACAACAACGATTAGCAACAGCTCAAAGCCGACATAAATCATATGCAGATAATAGAAGGAGAGGACTGGAATTTTTCATAGGAGATTAGGTATTTTTGAAGGTATCCCCAATGAAAGGGGTAATGAGATTTGGTAAAAAGGGGAAGCTGAGTCCGCGCTATATAGGTCCATACAAAATTATTCGAAGAGTTGGTCAAGTCGCGTATGAGTTAGAGCTACCTCAAGAGCTCTCAATAGTCCATCCAGTATTTCATATCTCAATGCTTCGAAAATGCATAGGTGACCCATCTCGTATCACTCCTACGGAAGATGTGCACGTGATAGAAGATCTCACTTACGAAGAAGTACCCATCCCAATTTTGGATCGACAAGTTAAGAAACTAAGAAATAAAGAAGTAGCTTCTATAAAAGTAATATGGAGAAAACAACAAGTTGAAGAAGTTACATGGGAGGCGGAAGAAGTAATGAAGTCCAAATATCCTCATTTATTTCAATCCGAGGAGAAGGGTCAAAGTGCTGAGTTGAGACAGTAACAAGTAAGTATAAGTCTATGCGTATTATGTGGCTAACAGTAGAATTCAACATAGGCTTGATTGAACTTGATTGGAGCTGAATAATTAGGCAAACATTCGAGGACGAATGTTCCTAAGGAGGGGAGGATGTAACGTCCCATATTTTGCATATACTAGTTCTATGTGAGTAGTGAGGGTTTGAAATAGATTTGACAATATTCGAAAGAGGTTTGAGGCTAAATAAAGTAAGTAAAGTATAATTTTTCATCGTAATCAACCTACTTGCTTAAGCTACTGATTCGGATGTCTTACGTAATTAAGTTACTTACGTACATGTGTAGCTTATGTAGAAAGGATGACATAGGTTCTTAATGGTAGATTAACTGCTGACCTACTTAAATAAGTGGTAAGTAGGTGATGCACCTACTTAGGAAATATGTGGACTGCATTTTAAAAGAAAAGGGCAACTAGGTGATGCAGCTACTTAAAGAACTTGTGGCAAAAATTAAGGGAGTGATGCACCTGCTTACTTAAAGTGAGGGACTACATATTTCTACACATTTCTTAATGCAAAAAAAAACGTCCATAAAGGACCCTTAAGAGAATGAAATTCATTTCATATATCTCTCACTTGTTCTACAACAATTTACTCCCAAAAAAGAAACCCTAGAAGCTCCAAAGTGCTGGCCTGCAAGTTCACCATTAAAAATCTTAGAAACCCTTTATTTTTCAAGTATAACTTGGTGTAACATCTCCCATCTTAAGAAATTCAAGAGGAGGAACTGATTTCACCTTAAGGTAAGGCTACTGCCATATGTTAATTTTTTATCCCTCTTTTGTGCTTGAATCGGTTAGGGGATTTGGCATATGTTAATAAGCTGAGAATTGTTCCTTTTACATGGTGTGAGATTGGGGAATGTTCTGGTTGATTATGCATGTTGGGACAGCCATGGAGGGGAGTCCCCTTTAACTCAATTGTTAGACCATTTGAGCATTTTAAATGTAATGTTAGTTGGATGCTCAAGGGACAGTGGTCGGAAACCGTGAGTTCATATTGCTACTGCCACATTCTGATGTTTAGAAACTGATTTGTGTATAGTAACATAAGGAGGCATGTGCAGAAGTCATGAGAACTTGTTAAAGGATAAAACGGTAAAGGGTGCAGTAACGTACCATCTAATTGGGCGTTGCATGAGCTTGCTGCCTGCAACCCCTTTGTATACTGTTTTGCATATGTTATGAAGCCCGAGGAGTTTCAGGGGACCTTATTAGAAGGTCGTATTGTATATGACGTTATTAAAGGAGAAGGGGTGGAATGCATACCATCGGTTTGATAAGTATGGGTTTGCTGCCTGATTACTGTTTGCCAAGTTGAGGTAGCCCAATTTGTTGGTTAGCTACTAATATTAGTTGAGTTACTTGTTTCATTGTAGATTAATAATCGGAAAGGAAGGAGGTTAATTCGTTGTACTATCTGAGTGGTACAGCAAGGAATGTAAGGCTATTCGATTCTATATTCTTTGGCATGAACTCTGCTTATGTCACTACCAACAAGTGAGCTTCCTAAGTGTTCTTTCAAGTAAAAGACACATAGTGGCAGCGTACAACCCCAAACACAACTAACAATAGTTCCCCTCCCCTTAGTATGTCAAATTGCTTCAATATATGTGCATCTTTACTTTTCCAAGTATTGGTATGAGAAAAGGGTAATTTCAGCAGTAGCTTTGTGATTCTTCCTGTCAATCAAATGAGGTCCATTGTGTCATTTGAGCCCTTATGTAATTCATTAGTGTTAGATTTCCATATTGTGTTATTATTACTGCCCTAAGTGCATATTCACATGTTTCCTACTACTGATCCACAGTTCTGATGCTCAAAAATAGTTATGACCACCAAAATAACAATCTCAAAGATTAAAGAAACTATATGAAGCGGTATATGTGTAAGGGTGGCTGCCCAGGGGCAAAAGCCTAGCATGGGTCGATCCCAATTTGTGTATAAGGGTGGCAGCCTAGGGGCGAAAGCCTAGCATGGGTCAATCCCAAAATTTATATATTTGAGGACAGCATCTCAGGGGTTAAAATGCCTAGCATGGGTCATCCTCTTTTACCACTGATCAGTTGGTTATTTGTATCATATGCTTTACAGAGATCACAATGTAAAGAAAATTACAGAAAAGAATATAATGTACATGATCCCACAACAGCAACAAGGGTGGTCTTTAATCTAATCTATGCAGTTACATATTGATACTTGATTTCAATTGAGCTCTTGTTTACATATGTTATTGTCTTACATATTTAGTACATTCTTCGTACTGACGTCCCTCTCGGGGGACGCTGCATTTCATGCTGAAGCCACAGGTACTCCAGCTAGTAGACCTCCCCGGTAGGAGCACAAGACACTCAACTGCTGTTGGTGAGCTCCAAGTTGATTCGAGGCTTAATCGAGTCTTTGGCATCTATTTTGTTACCATATAGTAGTTAAGGGTAAGGCGGGGCCTTGTCCCGAGCTAAACTAAGGTTGTCTATCTTGTAGAGGCTTTGTAGACTAATGTATAAAGTTTGGTTGTGTCTTGTCCCTTAACAATTGTGGCCTCAACGGCCAAGTGTTGTACATAAGTTTGGGCCTGTCTATGTCGGTCTTTTATCACTACAGGGCATATAAGCTTGTCATAGCTTCATAGTTATCATAGTTAAATGTATGGTAAGTGCAGGTTGTAAGTTGGTTCTCCCGGGCCATTTAGACATTGGGTGCCTGTCCGTCTTAATCAGATCTGAGGCGTGACAAAAATATATACAACATCCAAACTTATTTGAACCTTAACCCTAAATCTACTACAACTAAAGAACCAAATCAAGTTTACATAACCCAGAAATTACAAGGTTATAACAAGTTAATCGCATAGCCAAAAACTAACGCCAATTTAGTAAGGTCATGTTACAATTATGGACTATTAAATACCGTATACACATACAATGGAGAAGAAATAAGTGGGATACCAAAACTACTCAAGGCATTTATCACATATAAAAGAGTTACCAAGGGTAATTTATTTTATATAAAGTTTTATACAGCACCAGCGGAGATATTATACGAGGAGATAAAACCTCCAATTCAAGATATTAAGATAGGATTAACCAAATATATGATTATACCTGATGATATCGGACAACAGAAAGAAATACAAAAAATGGAGATACCAAGTTTTTATGCCAATAAAAGAATAATTGGTATAACAACTATTATACAAGAGTTAGCAAACAATTATTTAAACGGAAATGCTATATGGAGCTACTACTCTAGAGATCAATTAATGATATATTCAAATTCAAGAGAACTAAGAAAAGAAGATATGGATGAAGTCCAGCGATGGATTTTATCATTATTAAAACCAGAAGAAAAACCTACGACAAGAGCAGTCAAAGCAGGATTTATTTCGCCAGAACTGTTAACCAGATAATGCAAGATAATTGGACACAAATACACTGATCTTATATTTTCAAAATGTAATGGAGAAGACATCGTGATTCCAGATGTCCAGCTAGAATAAAGTCTAAAGAGATAAGAAGATAAAGAAGAAAAGAAAAAGAAGATAGAGACAATTAAAGAGATAAGGTAAAGAAGACATATTTGGCCAAAAAACACAAAAACAAATAGTATAAAGTAGGAATATTATTGTAAATTATTAGGTGCATTATTTTTCGTTTTATTGTAA
The DNA here is from genome assembly GCA_029582605.1 of Solanum gracilifrons. Taxonomy (NCBI): domain Eukaryota; kingdom Viridiplantae; phylum Streptophyta; class Magnoliopsida; order Solanales; family Solanaceae; genus Solanum; species Solanum gracilifrons. Next base: position 9,548 of record JAJOOH010001663.1, read on the forward strand.
GAAAGTTAGTAGAGTAGGAATAAATTATGTAAATTAGTCAACAAGTGTAGGGTAGTATGCATGTGCATATTAAAGTTGGTAGGTGTGGTGTGCATTATTAAGAGACAAGTGTAAAATAGTAGGTGTGGTAGGTGTAAGTAGTGTGCAGTTAAGTGTAAGTACAGTAGATAGGATAGAATTTCCTTTCTATATAAAGAATTTCCTTTCTATATAAAGGAATGTACATGTAACATAATAAGCAGGCCTTCAAGCCTTCAATAAAAAAAGAAAAGCTTTCATAAAAACACTCTCTCAAATATTTAAATACTTAATAGATAATGGAGCAACCCTCAGATACCATGGATAAGCTAGAGGCAAAGGTATATTGTTCAATAAATATGCAGAACTAATTTCATATATTCCTAAATAGCATATATTCGATTGAATAAATTTATGTTAGTTATTATGTATTAGAATTATTTGAATCATGATTTCTAGTTTATTAGCACACTGGCAACAGGGAGAAAGCTTCTATACTATGCCATCTTAATGTTGAAACCGGTAGGCAAGGAAAGCCGTTTAATGGAGTAAACAAAGTTGAGGCGCTGATAAGAAGGAAGTATTCGCTAAAGTACGATGCTAGTAGTGACAGGAGAACATGATAAAGATAATCTAGTCCATAATAATCTAATATGAATTTAATCAATTATGAATATGATAGGAAGGAATAATTGAAACTAAAAATGTGCATGATAAAGAGCATGACTACATACATGCATGATGAAATAATAAAAAACTATGAAACTTTAATCCTATATATACTTAAAGGTATAGAGATAATTGAATTAAAAAGAATCATATGGGAAAAAATATTTAATGATAACGAATCAGAAGATATATTAAACCAACAATACTATGAAATAGACCTACATGATTTAGACCTCGAAAGAATAGAATGGTATATTTACCGATGACTTGAATAATGCTATCAATTGAACGAACATGAATGTGCAGCTACAACGAGGCCAAGTGAAGTTGCATAAACAATATGTGAACTCTTTGCATCTCGTTGTGATTAGCCATTTATTGAATTGATTTTCTTGTAATGACCGTTGCACACTAGCGAAATGTGTAGTCTTGTTTGACTTTAGTGTCAATGCCTTGTGTGAGTAGCTTGCTTTGAACCATGCATGAATAAACCCAAAATTTTCCTCGTTAGTCAGATTGATTTAGAAAGGTGTCTTCTTGAGATGATCTTAGGCAACTTTAAAGAGTGTGAGCCAAATTTGACATATACCTCTTTTGTGGCCAACCCGTGAGCGTGTGAAACTCTTTTGAACACCCTTTTGAGCCTTACCTTTCTTTGGAAAAACCTCGATGAACCCTAGACCTTACTTGACCCACTACCTATAATCCTCTTGATTTGTGGTTTAGCAAATAGCCAACTTAGGCCAAGTTGGGGGTGTGGTGAAAAGGAAAAAGAGAAGTCAAGAAGTGCAAGAAAAATCCCCCTTAACCCATGGTGTTGCAGAACGATGGAAACCCCTTAAAAAACTATGGAATAAAGTACAAAAGAAATCGAGTTTCCAAGCAATCCAGGAGGTGAATAAGAAAATGACTTAGAAGCACTAGAAAAAGAATTGATAAAGAAAAAGAAGGGAATGCCTTGAGAATACCACATCTCACGAGGAAAAAGTTACTGAGCCTAAATGACCATACCTTTGCACTCATCCCCATTACAAGCCTCAGAAAGACCTTTTTGATCTTGAGTGAGCCGGACTGAAGATCGATCAAAAAATAAGGGCAAACCTATGGGTGAAATGATGCATTGTGTTCCTCTTTTTTGAGTGTGTGCGTTGCACTTGATTCTTGATCCTGAATTGATTAACCTCTGTGTGTGAAGATAGAATCATTCTTTATGTGAGGGCATTTAGATACTTTGTGTTGAGCTTGAACTTGCACAAGTAGCAAGTATTGCGAGCATGAGAATCTTTGGTAATGGTGTGTCACAACTTGAATCTTTGAGTGCACAATTGATCCTTGCATAAGTAAATTGACTCTTGTTGTGTGCATTCATGATTGAGTCTTGTGTAGCACTATTTTAGACACCCTTTTTAAACGGCTGAACACAAATTTGCTTGAGGACAAGAAAAAGTTTAAGTTGGGGGGTGTTGATGAGTCCACAAATTAGACTTATTTGGTGCTTTATTTTGATAGAAATAGTGTCCTAAAATGCGTATTTTGTCTTAATATATGATGAAAACTCTTAAGTTTCAGGTATTTGAAGGTTTAGTGGAACCATGGACACTTAGGCGCAAAAAGGAACAAAGAGGCTGAAAACAACGAAGAAGCTAAAGCCTGAGCATCACCAAGCACAATTGGCGAGTCGCGGAAGGGACAACTTCCGCCCTTTGTTCGAGTATACAAAGCCCTGAAGGAAGAAGATCAAAAAGGCGATGAAAGGACCCATCGGTGCTTCGCCGTATGGTTCCGCAAAGCAGTATTATACAGCCCAATGGTCCAGAACGTGAATATGCTGAAGGCAAGAACGAAACGGCGAAGAGACAGAAGAAGGGCGAGTCGCCGAGTCATTCGGTGGTCTCGACTAACCTCGCCGAGCGATCCACCAGCACTAATTTCTGAAGTCTATAAATAATAAACTATTTATTAATTTTAGGGAGTCAGACCATTATTATAATTTCCAGAATAGAATACTACTTTTTTTGGGATATTTTCTCTAAAGTATGGAGAAGGTTTTTTCAGGAGACTTGAAGAAAAAAGGTTTTCATCTTCCCCAAGTTGGAAGTAGGTCTTTTCCATTCTTCTTCTTTTACTTAAATCAATGTTTAATTCCTTATACCCATTTGATTCTAGTATCATTTTAGGTGTATTTCGTTATTTATTGATGTGTGGCTAAAACCCCCCATTCTTGGGGTGTGATTTAGCAAATATATGTTGATATTGTTGTTGGGTCTTGCTTGATGATAGGTTATATGTATTTTAATGATGATTTCACCTAGTGGTCGTGGTTTAATTTAATGGGTTTGTAGTTGCAAATACAAAACCACCCATGTGTTTTTGGCTAAGCCGAGAGGGAGGTCGCGAAACCAAGACCACTAGACCGATGGCCTAAGGAGAAGGTCGAAATGAGGTTCAACCCGAGAGGGTGAGCCCTAGTCCCGTGTCCTAACACTCAGCTCGAGAGAGTGAGTGGGGTAAGGCATAGGCAGGCCTTCATGCAGAAAATGGGTGTCCGAGTGGAACACATTTGAAATGGGGTAAGTTGCCCGAGAAGGAACTTATTTACATCTAAAGCTTAGCCTAGTCACTATTATTTTGCAAATTTCTTATCGAAAGCATATACCCAATGATTTATCTCAACTTGTTTTGCAGCCACACCACAAGAACTTCTCCCCATTCTTGATCTTCTTGTTATTTTTGCTGTTTTTATTACTTGTGACAAAACCCCCATTTGATATTTGACACTTTTTTGTCACCCCGTTTAATTTACTATGTTTTTGTTTGTCAATATCTTTAGCTACGACTAGTTAGATCTAAATTTTATTTTTCTATCAATTCTCAAAACGACTCTCTTGGGACACGACCCCAACCCTTGGTTGGGTTACTATATTATCGACAATCGTAGACACTCGTACCATCGGTTAGTGTCGTTGGTCACGATAAGCATGAACATGACACAACTAAACCAACCTCCTAAGACAACTAGGCCAAAAGGTAGACAAATCTCAAATTGGGAAAAGCTGATCTAGCCACCTATCAACAAGGATCATTATTACATCAAAAACACACACTAAGGGTGGAAATAAAAGGAAACCATCAATCCCAAGGTCACAACCACAACATGACTATAAAGGCAATTACACGGGGAGTTACTTAACCAATACTCCTAATAAAAGAAGCACAACCTAGTCGATACACTACTAAAAGAAATAAACTATATGGGGCAAAAAAAATACACAAACCTCAAAACAAGCTTCCATAGAAGCAATCAATATATTATAATCCAAAGAAACCTGAATAGGCATGAAAACCCCAAATCACACAAAATAAGAACTAAAGGGATAAGACCACAAAATCAAATCCATATAAGGGGTATCTAGAGCCTCGGCCTCTATTCGGTCTGTAGAAACATAGAGGGGTTGTGCCCGACCTCAACCTAAACACCTGGTGTAGTACGAGCAACATTACAGGGTCATTTGGTAGGGAGTATTAGGAGAAATTATGTATAGTATTATTTAGTACTATGTTTGGTAAGAATTTTGGACCTATGTATAACTAATTCATGGATTAGTTATACACCCTACACGATATTATAGGATGTATAACAAATACCTCCCATTTGATGGTATTAGTAATACATCGAATTTAAAACAATGAGATTATATATGTAATGACAAAAATATCCCTCAAATCCTGTTAATTATTTGATTTATTTTCTTGATTTTATGTTTTATATATTTGCTAGTAAATATATTTAATGAAATTATTTTACAAATTTTATCATTTAGATAAAATTGTGTGTTTCTAAATAATTCCAATGTAAATTAATACAATATTTGAAATGTGAGTTATTTAATAGTTACTAATTGAAAAGGAAAATATGTTACCTCATGACGTTTGTGATCTTAATTGAATGTATTTTCTTGTAAATATATGTGTGATTTTCAAATATTTACATTTTGACCTATTTATAAAATGCATACATATTAAAACTATAATTTATAATTTTATATGTAAATGTAGATGATTTATTTAATTTTACTATTCTTTACCATTTTTTCAGTTCTACATGTATCTGGTCTACCCTTTTTTAAATTAATTTTTTTTTTGTGTGTGTGAACAACTTATTAAGATGAAAATTATTTATCCCCAAATAATTCATGTAAAAATATAGCAAACATGACAGCAAAATTGTTGTTCTCCTAGCTAGTTAGAAGGCCATCGAAAATACTATTATCCGACAACTATCTACCTTAACAGTATTACATTAAATAAAAAATCTTATAATAATTAAGGGTATAATTGGAAAGAAGATTTTATAGAGTTTTAATGCAAAAACAAGATGAACTCAGAAGCATTGAACCAAATACTTGACAAAAAATAATACTTGCATTACTAATCCCTACATTACTAGTCCCCACCTTACGAATCCCTGAATTACTAATTCCAATATTATTAATCTTTAATCCAAACGACCTAAAGGCACTACCTCAGACCATTAGTGTTGTCAACCCAAGTGGAAAAAACTTAATGCCTTTGATTATGATCCCGCGCTGGGGACAAGCTTTAGACTGATGGCCAAATCCCCACAAGTACAACAAGGAGCAACCATCCTAGCTTGGGGAGTATTAGATGTCTATAATGTTACGCAATGTAACCCGTAATGGATCACTCTTTATAATAGTGGTCAAACCCTTCACATTAATTAAAGCCTCTGTAGTTTGAAGCACGTCGTGAAGAATGCGATGAGCTTCCCTGCCTACCTCTACAAAACTCAAAATCACCGCTAACTAACTGCACCGAGTCCTGCAACAATCTCTGACATAGTGTCCTACCTTAGCACACTTATAACAACCATCACCATGAGCAATCTAGTGCGAAAAATCAGGTAGAGTTACATGAGACCCAATACCTGAAGGTAAAAAATAACTACCAACTACCAGAAGAAGTTGGGCCTAAATTCTACATGTCGTAAGCACCACGACCTAGCTCAAAACCTTTTGGAACCTGAGATGCTACCATCATAAGCCTAATAGGTTTAGAAGGAAGATGACCCTCATTTAAATGATATCCATCTCGGAGTGGAATGTTGTCACCATTAAACTAATGGTGAAGCCTCTTACCACTATCTCTGTATAATTCAAGACATGACTTAACCCTCACATGACTAATAACCTGGATAAATGTAGATCCCACTGCCATCAGATGCTTCCATGCCAACCAGAGTGGCAAGTCTAACCCTCTGATAAACCCCTGAATCAATCCCTGTCCAAAGGAAGCAATGCAGGGCTATGTCCAACCCACTCTACAGATCCCAACATATACTCAGAAATAGACGACAAAAACTGCTATGGCCGTCAACTCAATTCTGCTATGAGAAATACCCGTTGGACAAAGAACCACACTACCTTTTGATGAGTGGTAGATTTATAGTCATTTGAGGCCTATTTAGCTCAACAATTCATGCCCTCAATCCCTAAGTCTGTCCTATTCTAATAATATTTTCATTAATTACGTCCATGAAGATTAAAGGACAAGGCAATGATGAATAAATGAAAGAAAGACCAATAACATTGAAAAGAGTAGGAAACCCCAACTGATGATCGCCAAACAATATGGGTGAATCACCCAAGAAGTGGTATCTCACCATAATGGAAAGATGTAAGGTCCATATGTTAAAGTCAAATTGATGAAAAAGAGACGCATCGATGATCCGCCAAGTAAGGAAGGTGAACATGTGTTCCATCGCCAAATGTGATAGTTCTTGGAATAAAGATGAAGGTTCAAAAAGGGAATAAATGTGATAATCGGCGAACCGCCAATTGTTAGTGGTGGACTCCATTGACACCACCGTCTGAGGTTCAAACACTTGAAGCCTAGAGATAGTAAAGGGAGAGCGGAACGATAAGAACGACAATCCACCAAAAAAGATCGGCGATCCCGACTAATAATGGGATACAGAAGAATCTCTTGGAAAAGTATAATTAGTAGGGAAGAGAGAGAAAGTGGAGAGTTCCAATTTTTTAATCAATTTTTGCACTTAGAAACTTGAGAGAGAAACTCTAAAAGAAAATTTCTATTATGGGGTTTTAAGATTCACTCTTGTAATTAATAATTTGAGGGTGAGATCGTAGAGGGTATTGATTATAATTTCTTACTTTGATGTTACTCATGACTGCTATCATGAAAGGTTTAATTTCTTTACTCTTTGTGATGGGTGGCTAAAACCCCAATCTCTAGGGGTGTAATTATGGGGTTAGGTGTTGATATAAATTAATGGGTATGCTGTATTGTTCTATTTTTCTTGTTGATTTTTATGAATTTGAGATAATTAACATGTGGGTAATTTATGAATTATGTTGGCCAACTTATTTCTATAATAGATATCTAATTGGTGCTTGAAAAAGACCAATAAGAGTGGGTAATTGTGTAACATTCCAAATTTAAAAGAGGGAAATGAACAAAATTTTCTGAAGGTGCAGGTGCCAGCCACGGAGGCAAACCATGTCCCGTGGATAGAACCATGGACCGTAGTGTGGTCTGTGGATTGGCCACAATACAAAGTATTCAGAGACTCAAGACCATGGCCATAGCACAATCCGTGGTTAGGGTCCTTGGATTGAGGCCCAAATTCCATGTTTTTGATGGCCAACAACGTCTACCAGGACGGACCATAGGTCAGACCACAGTTTGTTGGCTGGGTCCGTCGGTCGTCACATGACAGTTATTGTTAGGGGCAGTTGGGTCTTTTCCTTATTAATTAGTTCCTATACTATGTCATTTTACCCTACACTAAGTCCCCTATATGAGTGTTTTCAACCCCCAAATTAGCCCATTTACATAATTCTTCCAAATTCACAAAAGAAAACCAAATTTCCTCTCCGAATAATTCTCTCTTTAGAAACTTGAAGAAGAAGAAGATTCAACCTAGGGTTTAAAGTCAAAGTTTCAATTCTTCCATTGAAGGCTAGCATTTGGATTCAAGGTAGTTTTCATCCATGATTCCTTCCATACATGGAGTTCCCAAATTCCTCTATTTCTAAAGGTATAATTTCCCAATTGAGTTAAGGTTTTCTTCAATTAGCATGGGTTCTCTTCAATGCTGATTTAAATGATTGAATTATGACCTCTTATGCATGAATTGATTAACTGTGATGATTTCCCCATGAACCCATGTAATCCCCATGTTTTCATGTTTTGCACCATCTGATGTGGAATTTTGAACTTCAAGGAAGAGCTTTCAAAGAAGGCTAAGTTCATATGGATTGAGATGTGTGAAAAGAGTTTTCAAGAGTTGAATTATAGACTTACTTCCGCTCCGGTATTGACCTTATCGAAAGGGACATATGGTTTTGTTGTTTATTATGATGCGTCAAGAATTGGGTTAGGGTGACTGCTTATGCAAAATGGGAAAGTGATTGCCTATGTCTCGAGACAACTTAAGATTCATTAAAATAATTATCCTACCTATGACCTTGATCTAGACGCGGTCATTTTTGCCTAAAAGATTTGGAGGCATTACTTGTATGGCGTGCATGTAGATGTGTTTACTGACCACTAGAATTTGCAATACGTGTTCCATCAGAAGGATCTAAATCTTCGCAAAAGAAGGTGGCATGAGTTATTTAAGGATTATGACATGAGTTTTCTTTATGACCCTGACAAAGCTAATATGGTAGCATATGCTCTTAGTCAATTGTCTATGGGTAGTGTGGCTCATACAGAAGAAGAAAAGAAAGAGTTGGTGCGAGATGTTCATAGATTGGCCCGATTAAGTTCTCAATTGGTGGACTCCACCAAGAGTGGTGTTATGGTTCACAATGAGTCCGAATCGTCTTTTGTGGCAGATGTGAAAGCTATGCAAAGTCTTGATCCAATTTTGGTCTACTTAAAAGAAGTAGTGCTTAAGAAATCAATTGAGGCTTTCTCCCATAGGGGAGATGGGGTGCTTAGATATCAAGGTCTTTTATGTGTTTTGAATGTCGAGAACTTAACGGAGCAAATCTTGCCAGAAGTCCATAGTTTGCAGTATTTCATTCACCCAAGAGCCACCAAGATGTATCGTGATTTGTGGGAAGTTTGCTGGTGGAATGGGAAGAAGAAGGATATTGCGGGATTTGTGGCTAAATGTCTCAATTGCCAGCAAGTGAAGGTTGAGCATCAGAGACAAGGAAGTCTATCCCAAGATATAAACATTCCTACATTGAAGTGGGAGGATTTGAATATGGACTTTATTGTTGGTTTGCCTCGCGCCTGGTGGCAACATGACTTGATTTGGATTATAGTAGATCAAATGACGAAAGCAGTTCATTTCCTTCCCATCAAGGTTTCCTATTCGGCGGAGGACTATGCCAAGATTTACTTGAGAGAAATGGTAAGGTTGCATGGAGTTCCCTTGTCAGTTATTTCCAATCGTGGTACCTAATTAACTTCTCAGTTTTGGAAGTCATTGCAAAAGGTTCTTGGCACTTAGGTTAAGCTTAGCACGATCTTTCATCCCCAAACCGATAGGAAAGTGGAGTGTACTATCAAAACTTTGGAAGACATGTTGTGATCTTGCGTGATTTATTGAAGGGCAATTGGGATGACTATTTGCCATTGATTGATTTTGCATATAACAATAACTATCACTCGAGTATTGGTATGGCTCCATTTGACGTTATTTATGGTAGGAGGTGTAGATCTCCTATAGTTTGGTCTGAGGTAGGTGAAGTTGCCATAATAGGTCCCGAATTGGTACATGAGGCCATAGAGGAAGTTTGACTCATTTGAGAAAGGTTGAAAATGGCTCTATGTCAGCAAAAGTCATATGTCGATGTGAGAAGAAGAGATCTTCAATTTGATGTTTATGATTAGATTTACTTTAAAATTTCACCCATGAAAAGTTTAATGAGGTTTGGTAAGAAAGGGAAGCTTAGTCCCCGATATGTAGGCCCATATCAGATTTTGAGGCGTGTTGGTAAGGTTGCTTATGAGCTAGATTTGCCAAATGAGTTCGCATCGGTGCATCTGGTTTTTCATATCTCTATGTTGAAGAAATGTGTTGGGGACCTAACTTATATAGTTTCCTTATAGGTTTTGGGAATTGATCAAAATCTTTCTTATGAGGAAGTTCCGGTTGAGATTTTAGACCGGCAAGTCAAGAAGTTTAGAAATAAAGAAGTTGCTTTTGTGAAAGTATTGTGGAGGAATCATTTAGTTGAGGGTGCTACTTGGGAGGCCGAGGTCGATATTATACCGATATCCTCATATCTTTCCTTCTACTCCTACTCTAACTTGAGATAATGAGTTCCTCTTGGTTTGTCCTTTATTTGGAGTCATGCGTTTTATGCGTTTCCATGAATTCATTATGTTATGCTTGTTCATGAAAAACTTGTGTTTTTAAACAAAATGAGTTTATATGATTGATTTTCTTCATGTTGTTGTGCATTGAGGATGAGCTGCCTATAGACTTCATGGGATGAATTGATGAACATGCTTTAGCTATGCTTTTTGAGAGTAAATTGCATATCCGCTCCATGAGATTGTGTTCAAAATGCTTTTAGCTTGGAGAAGGTAGTCCCTCCTTGAATATGAGTAATTTTGAAAATTCATGCATATTGCTAGATGTAGTTTCTACTTCCTTATGATGCATTGAATATGTTTAGCTTGGAGTTGATGTTTCCTCCTTGTATATGTGCATTGCAGGCATGATGGGCTGCTAGAGTTTGTTCCACCCATCTTATGATGTTTTGAGAACGTCATAGCTTGGAGTCGATAGTACCTCCTTGGTTATATGCATTGCATTGTAGGTTGGGATGTTATTTCCTCTCCTACTCTTTTAGAGCCAGTTTAAATCTCATTTGAGGATGAATGGTTCCAATGGGGAGCAATTGTAACACCCCGAATCCGAGAAAGGGAAATGAACCAAATTATTGGAAGTTGCTGGTACCAGCCACGGAGGCCAACCAGGGTCCGTGGGTAGAACCACGGACCGTAGCGTGGTTCGTGGGTTGGCCACCCTGCCAAATATTCAGAGGCTCAAGACCATGGCCTGACCTACAAACTGTAGGTCAGACCATGGTCCATGGTTAGGGTCAATTGTTCGGGGCCCAAATTCCGTGTTTCTAATGGCCAACAACGGTCCACCAGGACAGACCGTAGGTCAGACTACAGTCTGTCGATTGGGTCAGTCGGTGGTCACATGACTGCTATTGTTAGGGGCAGTTGGGTCTTTTCCTAATTAATTAGTTCCTACACCACGTCACTTTACCCTTCACTAAGACCCCTATATAAGTATTTTCAACCCCTAAATTAGCCCATTTACTTCATTCTTCAAAATTCACAAAAGAATACCAAATCTCCTCTCCCAATATTTCTCTCACTAGAAACTTGAAGAAGAAGAAAATTCAACCTAGGGTTTCAAGTCTAGGTCTCAATTCTTACATTGAAGGCTAGTATTTGGATTCAAGGTATGATAGTTTTCATTCATTGATTCCATCCATTCCTGGAGTTCCTGATTCCTCTATTTCTAAAGATAGAATTCCCCAATTGAGTTAGGATTTTCTTCAAATATCATGGGTTCTCTTCAATGTTGATTTAAATGATTGAATTATGATTTCTTATGCATGAATTGATGAAATATGATAATTTTATGATGATTTCCTCATGAACCCATGTAATCCCCATGTTTTCATGTTTTGAACCATATGATGTGGGATTTTGATCTTCAAGGAAGAGTTTTATGAAATTAAGCATGTATTACTAGTTTTACATGAATTTATGATGAAATCCATATCTTACCCATGTTTTCTAAGCACTGATGATTGAAAGTGGATTTTGAATCTCAAGATGTAAATTATGGACTTATGCATTTTCTTATGAAATATATTCTAATGTTTTAACGATACTTTGAGAGTAAAGTACCGATGATGATGTTGTTGTGTTGTTGAAAGGATATTCTCATAAACACATACCTGCATGAAGTGAAAGGGTTTCTCACATAGAAAGGATTCATAGGTTGAAAGGGTTTCTCATCTAAATGAATCAAGAGTAATGAATGACTATTCAGTGGGATTTAAGCTTAGCACCGAGTGGGAATTGATGATGGGATGAAAGCTCTCCTGTAGTAGAGGCCAGGTTTATAGAAGCAATCTCATGAGATGGTAGCTCCCCTATAATAGAGGCCAGGTTTCTAGTAGTAATCTCCTTATCCCTTAAACTATGTGCCCCCAAAGTTTGCTTGAGGACAAGAAAAAGTTTAAGTTGGGGGTGTGGATGAGTCCACAAATTAGACTTATTTAGGGCTTTATTTTGATAGAAATAGTGTCCTCAAATGCTTATTTTGTCTCAATATATGATGAAAACTCTTAAGTTTCAGGTATTTGAAGTTTTAGTGTAACCATGGACATTTAGGCGCATAAAGGAACAAAAAGGCTGAAAACAACGAAGAAGCTTAAGACTGAGCATCACAAAGCACAATTGACGAGTCGCCGAAGGGACAACTTCCGCCCTTTGTTCGAGTATACGAAGCCCTGCAAAGAGGATAAAAAAGGCGATGAAAGGAGCCGTCGGTGCTTCACCGAATGGTTCTGCGAAGCAGTACTATACCGCCCAATGGTCCAAAACGTGAATATGTGGAAGGCAAGAATGAAACGGCGAAGAGACAGAAGAAGGGCGAGTCGTCGAGTCATTCAGCGGTCTTGACTAACCTAAGCGAGCAATCCGCCAGCACTAATTTCTGAAGTCTATAAATACTAAACTCTTTATTAATTTTAGGGAGTCAAACCATTATGATAATTTCCAGAATAGAATAGTACCTTTTTGGGATATTTTCTCTCAAGTTTGGAGAGGGTTTTTTAGGGACACTTGAAGAAGGAAGGTTTTCATCTTCCCCAAATTGGAAGTGGGTCTTCTCAATTCTTCTTCCTTTGCTTAAATCAAGGTTTAATTCCTTATACCTATTTGATTCTAGTATCATTTTAGGTGTATTTCGTTATTTCTTGATGTGTGGCTAAAAACCCCCATTCTTGGGGTGTGATTTAGCAAATATGTTTTGATATTGTTGTTCGGTCTTGCTTGCTGATAGGTTAGATGTATTTTAATGGTGATTTCACATAGTGGTTGTGGTTTAATTTAATGGGTTTGTAGTTGCCAATACAAAACCACACATGCATTTTTGGCTAGGCGGAGAGGGAGGTCGCGAAAACAAGACCACCAGACTGATGGCCTAAGGAGTAGGTTAACATGAAGTTCAACCCGAGAGGGTGAGCCCTAGTCCCATATCCTAACACTCAGCTCGAGAAAGTGAGTGGGGTAAGTCGTAGGCAGGACTTCATGCAGCAAATGGGTGTCCGAGTGGAACGCATTTGAAACGGGGTAAGTTGCCCGAGAAGGAACTTATTTCCATCTAAAGCTTAACCTAGTCACTATTATTTTGCAAATTTCCTATCGAAAACATGTACCAACGATTTATCTCAACTTGTATTGCGGTCACACCCCAAGAACTTCTCCCCATACTTGATTTTCTTGTTATTTTTGCTATTTTTACTACTTTTGAAAAAGACCAATAAGAGTGGGTAATTGTGTAACACCCCGAATCCAAAAAAGGGAAATGATTTAAATGTTGATTTAAATGATTGAATTATGACCTCTTATGCATGAACTGATTAAATGTGATGATTTCCCCCTGAACCCATGTAATCCCCATGTTTTCAAGTTTTGAACCATCTGATGTGGAATTTTGATCTTTAAGGAAGAACTTTATGAAATTAAGCATGTATTAATAGTTTTAGATGAATTTATTATGAAATCCATATCTAACACATGTTTTCTAAGCGTTGATGATTGAAAGTGGGTTTTGAACCTCAAGAGCTAAATTATGGACTTGTGCATTTTCTTATGATATCTATGCAAATATTTTAAGGGTTTTTGAGAGTAAAGTACCAATGATAACGTTGTTGTTGTGTTGTTGAGAGGGTATTCTCATTAATACATACTTTCATGATCTGAAAAGTTTTCTTAAATAGAAATGATTCTTAGGAGGAAAGGCTTTCTTACCTAAATGAATCAAGAGTAAGAGCTATCCTAATGAACTAGCTTGGATTGGTTGTCCAAGGACACCTTTTCATGAATTATGAGGTCAAGTAAGAGATGACTATTGTGTGGGATTTATGCTTAGCACCGAGTAGATATTGATAATGGGATGGAGGATCTCCTGTAGTAGAGGCCCAATTTCTAGAAGCAATCTTATGAGATGGAATCTCCCCCGAATAGAGGCCAGGTTTCTAGTAGCAATCTCCTTATCCCTTACACTATGTGCCCCTATAGGTTGATTAGCTAGTGGATTCACTTAAGCTAGAAGTTCATGGTTCTACCTTGGCAAGTAGGACAACCCTTTTCGGTGTAGGAGACACTGAGGGATCGTGTTCTAGCTCACATGGTCTCTATGCCAGGTAAGGTTAATTCACCACATTAAATATGAACTAAGGTTCTTTTAAGAAGTATCACAAATGAGTTCAAAGGTTTTAAATATGAACTTAGCTTCCATTGACCATGATGCTATGATTTATATTTTCTAACTCTTTTATACGATATTTAGCTTGGTCAATTGCATGTCATAAAATGAAATGTCCCTTTTAGCATGTTTTAAATGTTTTATGCATGGCTATCATACTTGGTACTTTGTTTTGTACTAACACATACTCTTGCCTACATTTGCCCAAATGTAGGGTCCGACAGTCAGGTTTCAGGGGTTCATGGCTAAAGGTTAACTTGAGATATTCCAGAGCTTCGGTGAGTCCTCATGCTCCGAGGATGGTGTTTTATTATTTTCATTTTCTTTCATGTATTTCACTTTTGGACATGATGTATGGACTAAGACCAATTTCACTCTATTGTATTAGATGACTATGATGAGACAATAGTATTATTATTCTATTTCTTATGTAATGAAAACTAACTGGCTCGTCTGGAGTCCTTCAGGGTTCTATACGCCATGTTGCATCTAGGGGGTACCCCTGGGTCGTGACAAAGTTGGTATCAGAACTAGGTTTAGACAGGTTCTAGGATGTATCATAAGCCACGTCTAGTAGAGTGTTATTCATAAGTGTGAAGCACGCCACATTTATGAATGAGAGGTCACACGATGATTAGGAAACTCCACTTCTTTCATTACTCTTAAGTCGTGCGATAGAGTTTAACTCTATAAAGTTTCTTTCCTAATCCTTATCCTATGTTCTTCAGGATATGGTTACCCAAAAAGCTTATTCTAGAAGAAATGTGAGGGAGAATATGGAACAAGAAGCTCTTCAAGTTCCGGTCGATCCTTTGTCCGAACAAGTATCTAATGTGGAGTTTAGGGCTGCTTTTCAAGTGTTGGCTCAAGCGGTGACGGCCCAAGAAAATAGGGAGGTTGCGGTTCCCGCGAACCTAAATATGTGTACGGCGGCTTCAAGAGTGAGAAACTTCACAAGGATGAATCCTCTGGAGTTTCATGGTTCTAGGGTTGAGGAAGATCCTCAAGATTTTATTGACGAGGTCTATAAGGTTTTGATTATCATGGGAGTTACGTCGATGGAAAAAGTGGAGTTGGCCGCTTATCAACTAAAATGAGTGGCTTAAATATGGTATAACTAATGGAAAGAAGGGATACTGGTAGATGCTCGTCCTATTGGTTTGGAGAAATTTAAAGACATTTTTCTTGATAGGTTCTTTCCCCTTGAGATGTAGAAAGCCAAGTTACTTGAGTACATTAACCTCTGGCGAGGGAGTATGAGTGTGAGGGAGTATTCTTTAAAGTTCACTCAATTATCGAAATATGCTCCAACAATGGTTACCTATTCAAGGGATAGAATAAGTAAGTTCGTTTCGGGTGTGTTCGAAATGGTAGTTAAAGAGTGCCGAGCCACCATGCTCATTCATTTCATGGACATCTCTCGTCTCATGGTGCATGCACAATAAATTGAGGAGGAAAAATTTAAGGAAAAGTCTAGAGAGGTAAAGAGGGCTAAGACTGGTGATGAAAATTTCTCTCATGCAAGGTCCGATGGACAAGGTCTTCCTAGATTTTGACAAAGGTTTTCCGGTCAAGATTCTTCCAATGCTCCTCCAAAGTTAAATAAAGAGAGGGTGTCTAACCCTAAGCCTCAAGAAGTTAATGGTAGTGGATCTTTATTGTCTAGGTCTACTTGTACTTAATGTGGAAGGAAGCACGATGGTAAGTGCCTAGTCGGCACAGATGGTTTTTATGGTTGCGGTAAAAGTCGTCAGAAAATGAGGGATTGCCTGATGCTTACGATGAAAGGAAGATATGGCAAGCAAGATCCTCCTAGTGGTTCGGGTTTAAATGCTCCTAAGAAAAATTGCTTCTATGCACTTTAGACTGGTGGTGAGTAAGAGAGTTCTCCCATTATGGTTATCGGTGTATTGAAAGTTTTTCAAATAGATGTATATACTTTGCTTGATCCCGGTGCTACTTTGTCTTTTGTGATGCCATATGTCTCTATTAGATTTGAAGTGCTCCCGATGTGTTGTTAGATCTTTTTTCTGTCTCTACTTCTATTGGTGATTCTATTGTGGCTAAGAGGGTCTATAGAAAGTGTCCCATTTCCTTATCCCTAGAGTTACTCTTTTTGACTTGGTAGAGCTTGATATGTTAGATTTTGATGTTATCTTGGATATGGATTGGCTGCACTCATGTTATGCTTCTATTCATTGTAGAACTCGTGTAGTCAATTTTCAGTTTTCCAATGAGCTTCTCCTAGAGTGGAAGGGGGGAAATTCTATGCTTAAGGGTCAGTTTGTCTCTTGTTTTAAACCTAGAAAGATGATTTCTATGGGTTGCATTTACCATCTAGTAAAGGTGAGGGATGTAGATTCCAAAACCCCTTCTCTTGAGTCGGTCCCTGTTGAAAATAAGTTTCTGGAAGTGTTTCCAGATGACATACCTAGTATTCCTCTCGAGAGGGAAATAGACTTTGGTATTGACCTTCTCCCAGATATGTAACCTATCTCTATTCCTCCTTATCATATGGCTCTAGTAGAACTTAAGGAGTTGAAAGAACAATTGAAGAATTTGTTAAAAAAGGGTTTCATCCGATCGAGTATCTCTCCATGGAGTGCTCCAGCTTTGTTCATTAGGAAGAATGATGGTTCTCCTCGTATGTGTATAGATTATCGTCAGTTGATCAAGGTGACTATTAAGACTAAGTATCCTCTTTCGAGGATAAATGATTTGTTTGACCAACTTGAAGGGGCAAGTTATTTCTCTAAGATTGATCTTCGATCGGGTTATCACCAATTGAGGGTGAGAGGGGATGTCATTTCAAAGACGGCTTTTCAAACTCGGTATGGTCATTATGAGTTTTTGTTAACGTTGTTTGGGTTGACTGATGCTCCAACTACGTTTATGGATTTGATGAAAAAGATGTTTAGACAATACCTTCATACATTTGTGATTGTGTTCATTGATGATATTTTGATCTACTCAAGGAGTGAGGATGAGCATATTGATCATTTGAGGATCGTGTTGCAAGTTCTTAAGGACCAACAACTTTTGCAAAGTTTAGCAAATGTGAATTTTAGTTAAGGTCTGTAGCTTTCCTTGGTCATATTATTTCGAGTAAGGGTATTGAGGTAGATCCTACGAAGACAGATGCGGTCAAAAGTTGTCCTAGACCTCTAACTCCTTCAGACAGTGGAAGTTTCTTGAGTTTAGCTAGTTACTATAGATGGTTTGTTGACAGATTCTCTTCAATTGCCTCTCCTTTGACGACTTTGACTCAAAAGAAGGCTAACTTCATATGGATCGAGATGTGTGAAAAGAGTTTTCAAGTATTGCATTATAGACTTACTTCCGCTCCGGTGTTAACCTTATCAGAAGGCACATATGGCTTTGTTGTTTATTGTGATGCCTCAAGAAGTAGGCTAGGGTGTCTGCTTATGCAAAATGGAAAAGTGATTGCCTATGTCTAGAGACAACTTAAGATTCATTAAAAGAATTATCCTACCCATGACCTTGATCTAGAGGCGGTCATTTTTGCCTTAAAGATTTGGAGGCATTATTTGTATGGCGTGCGTGTAGATGTGTTTACCGACCACTAGAATTTGCAATACATGTTCAATCAGAAGGATCTAACTCTTCGTAAAAGGAGGTGGCATGAGTTATTGAAGGATTATGACATGAGTGTTCTTTATGACCCGGACAAAGCTAATGTGGTAGCAGACGCTCTTAGTTAATTTTCTATGGGTAGTGTGGCTCATATAGAAGAAGAAAAGAAAGAGTTGGTGCGAGATGTTCATAGATTGGCCCGATTAGGTGTTCAATTGGTGGACTCCTCCAAGAGTGGTGTTATGGTTCACAATGAGTCCGAATCATCTTTTGTGGTTGATATGAAAGCTATGCAAAGTCTTGATCCAATTTTGGTCTACTTAAAAGAAGCAGTGCTTAAGAAATAGTTCAGGCTTTCTCCCATGGGGGAGACGGTGTGCTTAGATATCAAGGTCTTTTATTTGTTTTGAATGTCGAGAACTTAACGGAGCAAATCTTGCCAGAAGTTCATAGTTTGCGATATTCCATTCACCCGAGAGTTACCAAGATGTATCGTAATTTATGGGAAGTCTACTAGTGGAATGGGAAGAAGAAGGATATTGCGGGACTTGTGGCTAAATGTCTCAATTTCCAACAAGTGAAGGTTGAGAATCAGAGACAAAGAAGTCTATCCCAAGATATAAACATTCCTACTTGGAAGTGAGAGGATTTGAATATGGACTTTATTATTGGTTTGCCTCGCGCCTGGTGGCAACATTACTCGATTTGGGTTATAGTAGATCAAATGATGAAATCAGTTCATTTGCTTACCATCAAGGTTTCCTATTCGACGGAAGACTATGCTAAGATTTACTTGAGAGAAATGGTAAGGTTGCATGTAGTGCCCTTATCAGTTATTTCCAATCGTGGTACCTAATTAACTTCTCAGTTTTGGAAGTCATTGCAAAAGGTTCTTGGCACTTAGGTTAAGCTTAGCACGATCTTTCATCCCCAAACCGATAGGAAAGTGGAGTGTACTATCAAAACTTTGGAAGACATGTTGTGATCTTGCGTGATTTATTGAAGGGTAATTGGGATGACTATTTGCCATTGATTGATTTTGCATATAACAATAACAATGACTCGAGTATTGGTATGGCTCCATTTGAAGATCTTTATGGTAGGAGGTGTAGATCTGCTATAGTTTGGTTTGAGGTAGGTGAAGTTGCCCTAATAGGTCCCAAATTGGTACATGAGGCCATAGAGGAAGTTTGACTCATTTGAGAAAGGTTGAAAATGTTTCTATGTCAGCAAAAGTCATATGTTGATATGAGAAGAAGAGATCTTGAATTTGATGTTTATGATTGGATTTACTTTAAAATTTCACCCATGAAGGGTGTAATGAGGTTTGGTAAGAAAGGGAAGCTTAGTCCCCGATATGTAGGCCCATATCAGATTTTGAGGCCTGTTGGTAAGGTTGATTATGAACTAGATTTGCCAAATGAGTTCGCATCGGTGCATCCGGTTTTTCATGTCTCTATGTTGAAGAAATGTGTTGGTGACCTAACATCTATAGTTTCCTTATAGGTTTTTGGAGTTGATCAAAATGTTTCTTATGAGGAAGTTCCGGTTGAGATTTTAGACCGGCAAGTCAAGAAGTTTAGCAATAAAGAAGTTTCTTTTGTGAAAGTATTGTGGAGGAATTATTTAGTTGAGGGTGCCACTTGGGAGACCGAGGCCGATATGATATACCGATATCCTCATATATTTCCTTTTACTCCTACTCTAGCTTGAGGTAATGAGTTCCTCTTGGTTTGTCCTTTATTTGGAGTCATGTGTTTTATGCGTTTTCATGTTTTCATTATGTTATTCATGTTCATGAAAAACTTGTGTTTTTAAACAAAATAAGTTTATAGGATTGATTTTCCTCATCTTGTTGTGCATTGAGGATGAGTTGCCTATAGACTTCATGAGATGAATTGATGAATATGCTTTAGCTATACTTTTTGAGATTAAATTGCATATGAGCTCCATGAGATTGTGTTCAGCATGCTTTTAGCTTGGAGAAGGTAGTCCCTCCATGAATATGAGTAATTTTGAAAATTCATGCATATTGGGTTGCTAGATGTAGTTTCTACTTCCATATGATGCATTGAATATGTTTAGCTTGGAGTTGATGTTTCCTCCTTGTATATGTGCATTGCAGGCATGATGGGCTGCTAGAGTTAGTTCCACCCATCTTATGATGTTTTGAGAATGTCTTAGCTTGGAGTCGATAGTTCCTCCTTGGTTATATGCATTGCATTGTAGGTTGGGATGTTATTTCTTCTCCTACATTTTAGAGCCAGTTTAAATCTCATTTGAGGATGAATAGTCCCAATGGAGAGATATTATAACACCCCAAATCTGAAAAAGGGAAATGAACCAAATTATGGGAAGTTGATGGTGCCAGCCACGGAGGACAACTAGGGTCCGTGGGTAGAACCACAGACCGTAGTGTGGTCCGTGGGTTGGCCACCTTGCCAAGTATTCACAGGCTCAAGACCATGGCCTAACCTACAAACTATAGGCCAGACCATGGTCCGTGGTTAGGGTCCATGGTTTGAGGCCCAAATTTTGTGTTCCTAATGGCCAATGACGGTCCACCTGGACGAACCGTAGGTCAGACCACAGTCCATCGATTGGGTCAGTCGGTGGTCACATGGATGCTATTATTAGGGGCAGTCCGGTCTTTTCCTAATTAATTAGTTCCTATACCACGTCATTTTACCCTTCACTAAGACCCCTGTATAAGTATTTTCAACCCTCAAATTAGCCCATTTACTTCATTCTTCAAAATTCACAAAAGAATACCAAATTTCCTCTCCCAATATTTCTCTTGCTAGAAACTTGAAGAAGAAGAAAATTCAACCTAGGGTTTCAAGTCAAGGTCTCAATTCTTACATTGAAGGCTAGCATTTGGATTCAAGGTATGATAGTTTTCATCCATGGATTCCATCCATTCATGGAGTTCCCAAATTCCTCTATTTCTAAAGACAGAATTCCCCAATTGAGTTAGGGTTTTCTTCAATTATCATGGGTTCTCTTCAATGTTGATTTAAATGATTGAATTATGATTTCTTATGCATGAATTGATGAAATATGATGATTTTATGATGATTTCCTCATGAACCCATGTAATCCCCATGTTTTCTTGTTTTGAACCATATGATGTGGGATTTTGATCTTTAAGGAAGAGTTTTATGAAATTAAGCATGTATTACTAGTTTATAATGAATTTATGATGAAATCCATATCTAACCCATGTTTTCTAAGCACTGATGATTGAAAGTGGGTTTTGAACCTCAAGAGGTAAATTGTGGACTTATGCATTTTCTTATGAAATATATGCTAATGTTTTAACGGTACTTTGAAAGTAAAGTATTGATGATGATGCTGTTGTGTTGTTGAAATGATATTCTCATAAACACATACTTGCATGAAGGGAAAGGGTTTCTCACATAGAAAGGATTCATAGGTTGAAAGGGTTTCTCATCTAAATGAATCAAGAGTAATGGATGACTATTCCGTGGGATTTATGCTTAGCACCGAGTGGGAATTGATGATGGGATGAAAGCTCTCCTGTAGTAGAGGCTAGGTTTCTAGAAGAAATCTCATGAGATGGTAGCTCCCCCGGAGTAGAGGCCAGGTTTCTAGTAGCAATCTTCTTATCCCTTAAACTATGTGCCCCTAAAGGTTGATTCGCTAGTGGATCCACTTAAGCTAGAAGTTCATGGTTCTACCTTGGCAAGTGGGACAACCATATTCAGTGTGGGAGACACCAAGGGATCATGTTGTAGCTCACATGGTCTCTATTTCGGTTAAGACTAATTACCCACATTAATAATGAACTAAGTTTACTTCAAGAAGTATCGCATATGAGTTCATAGGTTTTAAAGATGAAGTTAGCTTGCATTGACCATGATATTATGACTTATGTTTTCGAACTATTTTATATCATGTTTAGCTTGGTCAATTGCATGTCATGAAATACAATGTCTCTTTTAGCATGTTTTAAGGGTTTTATGCGTGGATATCATACTTGGTACTTTGTTTTGTACTAACACATACTCTTTCCTATATTTCCACAAATATAATGTCCGAGAGTCAGGTTTCAGGGGTTTGTGGCTAGAGGTTGACTTGAGATATTTTCGAGCTTCGATGAGTGTTCATGTTTCGAGGACAAAGTTTTATTGTTTTTAGTTTCTTTCATGTATTTCACTTTTGGACATGATGTATGGGCTAGGACCAATTTCATTCTATTGTATTAGATGGCTATGATGAGAAAAAATGTATTAGACTTACCCTTTGTTTTTATACAATGTTTTGGACTTCGACATTTGTTTTATTCTTATTGTTCTATTTCTTATGTAATGAGAACTAAGTGGCTTGCATGAACTCTTTCGGAGTTCGATACGTCATGTTGCATCTAGGGGGTACCCCTAGGTCATGACAAATTGTCTTGATGTTTGTGAGCTCTATAAATCTAGGTTATTGAAGCAAGGTATTGAGTTGTTTAGTTTTGCACATAGATGAGACCGAAAGGACATTCTATTAATTTATGCTAGGAAATCTAAAGAATATTCACATCATCAAAGATGGACCAACTTATTTGTAGTTGTTAATCATTACTGAGCAATGTAAGGTTCCCTCATTCCAAATCTATACCAACTCCTGGAACACAATTATACGTAATAAAACAATCCCAAAATTGTTTCCAAAAATATTCATAATACATGATTTGCATGATTTGCATAAACATGATACCAAGATCATACCCAATATACATAATAAAAACTTACCACATATGATCACAAAAAATTAGGATTGAACTACACACAAAACATGTTCACTAAATCACATAGAAATGTTTCGTTAGTCATCACACATTATTGAGTTATGACTTTTCCTTGTCCACATTCTCACAAAGGTTCAAATAATTAAATCCCACGAAATTTGTAATACTTCAGGCAAGACCAAGCACATAATAACATCATCATCATCATTATCATCATCCTCATCATCAACAACAACAACAACAACAACAACAACAACAACAACAACAATAATAATAATAATAATAAGAAAAAATTATAATTATAATTATAATCATAATTAAAATTATAATCATAAGCATTCCTCGAGTTTCTTTCAATATTTATCGAGTTCATTACATTTTATTCGCATTATGGATGACCACTAATTGACCATCCATGCATTTCCTTGACCTTTAAGGCCAGATACCAATTAATATTTTTCTGGTTCCAACTTTTATTTCTTCTGTCCCTTCAGCCATGTCAACAATATCAAATTTATTTTGTCGGGATACCAATGGGAATCCAGAGATACCAATTGGAATCAACCCGAAAAAGGATAGACCACATGAAATCAGTGAAGAATTGAGATAATTTCCTAGAATGCTTTATGATGAGTATGACATTTTGACTAATTTAGGGCTTAATATTCATAGTTTTAGTGTCTCAATGCCTATTTTATGCTCAAATATGATGTTTAAGTGCTAATTTGTAGCTATGAAGGCAAAAGATCAAGGCAAGGACATTACCGAGCAAAATGGAGCAGAAAAGCTGAAGATAAGGAAAGTTGACGATCACCAAGACCACTCAGAGACCCACCGAGTGGTACTTCAGCTCGTCGAACATTACAGTGGGCCAGTCATAGGGAAAATCCAGCTCGGTGATGGAAATGACATTTTGACGAACCGCCAAATGGATCAGCGACGAGGATCCTGATAGCCTAAAGTTACAGAACTTGAATGGTGAAGAGTCAAGTCAAGAAGACAATGGAGAGCGACACTTGGCGCATCGCCGACCTGATTGGCGATACTCGACTAACTCCGTCGATCAGTCCAGCAGCTGAAAATCTGGAAGAGTATAAATACAAATATTTAAATGACGGAAATGAGTTTTGGAATTTTGAGTGAATGTTCTGAGTGCTTGAGGTCTAACCTTGATTTTTTATCCCAAACACCAGTCTTAGATTTTTGAATAGAATTCTAAGTTGGTTTTTTATTTTAAGTTAATTTAAAGCATTGTGAAGACTCGAATCTTGTTACCTAGCCGATGGAGAATATAGTTGGTAATATTTTCTTTCTTTTTATAATGTGTGACTAAAACCCCCATTCTTGGGGGGGGGGGGGTTGATTATGTGATTAATTGTCTCAATTAGCTTATGGGTGTTTGTAATTACTGATTTAACTTTTGTTTTGAAGTGGTTTCGATTTATAATTTAGTTTGAATTCATGAATTGTAGTTGCAAATACAGTTTTAGCCTAGTATTCTATGCTTGCTTGAAAAAGAGGTTTTAGAATTAAGGTTATCAATTGATGGTGGTAATGATTGGGTTGTTTTGGATTCATCTTGAGAAAGTGAGTCTTAATTTGATCATACAAATCTAGCTCGAGAGGTAGATTAATTGAGATTTTGGGCTATTTATAATTGTTATGCTTGTCGAGACTTGAGAGAACTCTCTTGGATCATAATAGTTGATCTAGAGATGGCTATTGCATCTAAAGTCTAACCTACCCACTAAGGCTCAATGATTTTCAATAATTAGTAATCATTCGTATAGCAAAATTTGCAATTAATCAATCACATCCCCAAGGATCCCTCTATACTTGATTACTCCCCTATTTTCGTAGTTGTTAATTGACAAAACTAATCCCCCCATTTTACACTAGTTGTCAGCCCTTGCAATTTACTTTAATTGATCCGATAAGTTCTATTCCTACAATCAATTAGAACATGTTTTTTAATTCATAATTGAATTGTTTACTGTATCACTCCTTGTAGGATCAACCCCAACTCTTCATTGGGTTTATACTAGATTACGATTGCCTAGACTTAGAATTGGATGAAGTATAGTTGAGCGTTATCAAATATGGCGTCGCTGCTGGGGAGTGGTGTTTAGAATTCTTTTAGTGAAGTTTAGTTGTGATCTAATCTTTTTTGTAGTTGAATCGACTTACTTTGTTTTGTGTTTGTTGTTGGCTCTTCTTAAACAGATGAAGAAATGTGTGTGAACGGAAGCAACGCTAGCCAACTTGGACATCAAGATGACATCGGGAACTTGAATGATGTTAATGAAATTCAATTGGGTAGTGTAGGTGCGATTTAGTTACCACCGGTCATAGGAAAGCGGTATTCCATGTGCGTAGCACAAAGTTGTAGCTATTGCAAATGAAGGTTTTATTCAGAGGGCTAGCTCATGAGGATCCCCATGACCATATTCGAAACTTTGTAGACGTGTGTGGTCCACTTTTGTTCAAGAATATCTCACAAGAGTCAGTCCGGCTCTAGTTGTTTCATTTTTCTTTGATGGGGGAAGCGATCAAATGGTTAGCTTACCTACCAAGGGATTCGATTACATTTTGGGAAAATATTACCGAAGCTTTCTATATAAGATTGTTCCCTCCTTTGAAGATGATGGATTCAAACGTTTGGATGGTGAACCAATCCACAAGACATGGCTGAGGTTCCACAAGCTGTTACTCCAATGTCCAACTCACAGACTCCCGAACAATGTGTTGTTACAACATTTCTACCGGAGTCTAGATTCAGCCAACAATGGTGTGGATGATAAGCTTGTCCAAGGAGGTATTATGCAGCAACCTTTTTAAAAAGCATCGACTATTCTTGATAGAATGACGAAGATAAACCATTCTTGGTATACTAGGGACGATCAAGTGTCTTATTTGACATTCGGGATGACAAAGGAACAAATAGAAAAAGACCAAGAGCGGGATGAAAACATGGCTAAAATGATCACTCAAATTGATATTTTGTTAAAACATGTCATGGGTAGTGGATCTAAGGTCGTGAACGCAATTGGAGTTAGCGGAGTAAATCACAATGATGCGCATTTTGAAGCTTTGTACAATGAAGAAGTACATTTTCTTTCAAATCAGGAAGGAGGTTTACACCAAAATTATCCAAGGCTAGCTAGGAACAAAGGTTGGAATAGAGAGCGTGATGAAGGTTGGAAGGACCATGATAGGGATTTGAGTGACTATGGGACAAACCGGAGGGAGCGAGACGGTGACAAAGAGAGATATGTACCTCTCTATGAGCATCAAAATCCGAAAGAGCAGAGGGCTGACCTAAAATTTTTTTGCACTGAACATGTGCTTGCACGTATTCTCAATAAAGTGGAAGGGTTGGACAAAGTGCTTAAAGAATTGAATGAGGACGTCACAACTCTAAACCAGATGGTCACTTCTTACTCCGTGTCCGTTATATAGTTGGAGACGCAGATGGGCCAAATATCATCTCATTTAAACCCGATGAAAAAGGGGGTCTACCAAGTGATACCTTGGTTAACCTAAATAATGCATCTTGAAAACGTATCCTCATCGTGCAACGATGTAAAATAAATCCTTCTTTGGAGGCAACCCAAGTTTTTAGCTTTTGTTATTGCAATTTGAATAAAGAGTGTTGAATGTGCAGGTTGAAAAATCGAAATTTTGGGAAAAGGAAAATTTAGGCTACCCTAGGTACCAATCAATGACTCGCCGAATAGGTCAGTGAGCCCGACCTGGATCGTTGTTTGAGCTAGCTAGTTAGCTTGAGGTTTTGTAAAACTCAGCGGACTTAAGAGCCATTCGGTGCATTGCCGAATGGTCAGTGACATAAGTGTCCGTCGCTTACTAGCGCGCAAATTGAAGGTTCAAGAAGGGCTGAGCCATTTCTAAATTAAAAAACCTCCCTCAATTCATATTTTCGGACATCTACACTTTCACAACTGCACTTTAGATTTCAGTACTTACTTTTCTTGCAATTTCGTGTTGGATCATTTGCTCGGGGGTGGGGGGGTGGACTTTGGTGAATTTTGCTTTCATTCATTGGCCTAACATTCACCTACTTGATTTTGATGTTGGTTATCCGAACCCCGTCGTTAAATTTTGGTAATCTCATATGCATGATAGTTTCCTTGTAGTTGTATTTGAGTAGTATTGGTTGTTTGAATGCTTGTTGTTAGTGTATACCTCTATCATCTCGTGTTTATGATTATGATTGGATTATAATTGTTGAATCACGTATGTGTGCTTGATTAAAAATGTGGGTTTTGTTGTTAACTTGTTGGGTTTAGTTTGGGTGAAGTCTGAGTAACCTCATTTGCACTGATTAAAAGATTTTGCCCAATGATAGAGCGAGTGATGCCATTTCTAAGGGCAAAAGATGTCGATTGGTCAATCTTAAACAAATCGGGGGAAGTCTGAGTACCCTGAGGTCATAATGTATTGGGTATGGGCTTAATTGCATAGAATAGGTGTTTAATTTTGTTCTCGTCGGTTGCAGGTAAGAAATTGAAGGTGTGGTCAAAATCTGGCATGATGGATTGTTCCGCGAGATGGGTCGAGATTGCCGAATGGTTTGGCGGTTAGCCTAAAGACCCTTGGATTGCCCGTTTTTAACTTTCAAATTGTGGAAATCATTTTGTATTATTCGACCCTATCCCTGAGCCATCGAGTTCACTGGAGACTCGACAAATGCCCTTTAGATCGCCCTTCTCCGCACAAATTTTTAGAAAATGTTTTGTAACTTTTGGCGAGCTACTTGTAGTTTGCCGAAAGGCCCTGGACATCACCAACTTGTGCTGATTTCTATGAATTTTTAGTCTGGAACATTTGACGAGCCCGACTTGGCTCGTGAAATGGGTTCGGCGACTCGCCGAACTACTCAGTGAGTTTTTCTGCATATTTTTCGAATCTGATATTTTTTGAACTAATTCTAACGTATTGATTTGTTTGTTGTTTTGCAGGTATGGCTTGAACAAAGGTACCTAGGAGAAATCAACCGCCCTAAAAGCGTGCACGGGGCATTGTTATTAATTAGGGTGTTGTACCCTCCCTGCCTACATAGTAAAAACTTCCTCCAAAAGGGGGAAAATGCAAGGAAAAGGGGCTCGTGGTGCCAACGCTAGTGGGGGAGAGCTTTAATAGCATGGGCATCTATGTTATCCACCTCACTACTTCAGAAAGAGAGGGCAACTTGGGTGACAGATCGCCGACCTCCGTGTCTGAATCGGAGGATGATCAGACTCTCTAAACTAGAAGAGTAGAGCTACGGTCCAAAGCTTTACATGATTCTGCCAGGATCCCAGCTCTTCCTACTTCTCCTCCACCACCAGCTTCGATTATTGAGAAGGTTTTACGGTGAATATGATCAACTTCTTGACAGATCAGATACAAAAGAACACCCACGATGACTTGAAGGGTTGGTTGGCGCCGTTGATCCAAAATATTACACCACGATGGATTGAGGCAAGTGTACCTATAGAGAAGAATGACCTAAATGTGGCTGCCAAATATTAGTTTGGGTTCATCAGTAGCACATTGATGCCAACACAAAAAGAGTCGATACTCTGGCATCCAATGGCTATTTTGTTGGGTTGTATCATGGATTGGGAGAGCCTTAATCTCGGTCTGATCATTGAGCAAAAGATGGCCATGAGGGCCAAGCAGATCTAGACCTATCTCTCATTCCCAATCATGGTTACAGAGCTGTGCCGGTGTGCCCGAGTTCCTTTGATTGCAAAGACAAATATGGAAGTGACTCCCACTTCCTCTATTGTCATCTGGAAGATAGAGGTTGAGTACATGCTAGATGAGGCTGAGAAGAAGACAGCTACACCGGTGGATAATTCCCTGGTAGTTGATGTGGAGATGTTGCCGACAGAGGCGATCCTTCCTACTCAGGGAAGTAAGCCTATAGGTACCTCTGGCACTTCCAGTCTACTAATGTTCGTGCGTCCTAGGTAGAGTCTTCTGTACCTGGGCTGATTGAGAGGGTGATTGCTGCTGCCTTTGCCCCTATCAGGGCTGAGTTGAGAGAGCACATAGAGATGATAGAAGCACATAGATTTGCCTTGGATGCCCTCACTGTGAGAGTGGAGTCTTGTGAGCAAGGACGTGGTACTCTTGAGGATATGACGGCCTTGAAGGCCAATATTGTTGGGCTGAGACGCGATGTGGATGAGATGAAATTCACGGATATCTTGATGTTATTCATCATTGTGGAGCTTCCACAGGTTTCGAGTACAAATTTCCCGGCCAGTTTTAAGATTCCTTCGGCTAGTACGATCGGAGATGTTCCTAGGGATGATACAGATGCTAAGTCTGAGGCCGAGTCAGATGAAAAGGAGCAGCATGTTTGAGATATAGCGGTCTATGATGATTTATACGACCTCGAGGGGCTTTGGTATAGATAGATGTGGAGGCATCTCTTATATAAACATCTATGATAGGCTCTAGTGAAGTGAAAGATGATGTTTAGCTGGGCACTAATGCCTAGACTGAGGGAGTCAGTAACATGTAGAGTTCACTCCAGGCTTATACTGGCAGGAGGATTTTTGACTCTCTTTCTGTTCATGTTTAGATTTTTTATCTCATGACATTTGAGGACAATTGCTAGTTTAGTTTGGCAGGGTGATGTATTTCCATACCTACCCCTTTTGGGATGTTTTATGGATATTATTATTGTTTTTGTTTTTGTGTGACGATTGGTTTTTGTTGGTATAGATTGGTTTTTAATCCATTGAGTTTAATGTTAATGGTTATTTTGCACCCAGTTAAAATTGCCACCTTTTGATGTTTGTAAATGTGGTTGTTCTCTTGCAATTTTGGGTGTCGGTTTTGATCAATACCGATGACTTGAATAGCACTCTCAATTGAACGATATACGTGTACCTCTCCAATGAGGCAAATTGAGTTGCATTAGTCATATGTGAACTCTTAGCATCTTATTGTGACTAACTGATAGTTGAGTTGACCTCTTGTGATGATCGTTGGATGCTAGCTGAAAATTGTAGAGTCTTGTTTGATGATTGTATTTAATGCCATATGTGGTGAGATTTTCTTGAAAATGTGCTTTGTAATACCTAGAACTTGCCTTGTTAGTCCAATTGACTAATGTAAGTGAACGATAGAGATGATCTTCGGCACAATTTGTGAAGAGTGAACCAAAATTGTTATTATACCCCTTTGTGACCACCTTGTGAGAGTGTGAACCTTTCTTCACACCGTTTGAGTCTTCCCTTTTCTTTGAATGAAACATGAATAACTTTTACCTCTTTGTCCCATCATGTATAATCTTCATAAAGTATTGGTTTGTTTGAATGACCAACTTATGCCAAAAGCCTATGTTGGTGGTGTGGTAAAAAAGAAAGTAAGTTAAGAAGCTTGAGAAATTTGCCCTTGAAGGATCATGTTGAAAAATATGGAACTCCTCCATGTAAAAAAAAAGAGGGAGAAAAGAGAGAAGTGAAAGAAGAAAATGATCGTAAAAGAAAAGAATTATTGAAACAAAGTTTGTGAAATGGACAAAAGAAATGGGGTATCTAATGAGTCATGCTTAAAAGAACATAGGGTGGATTGTGAAAATAAAAAAAAGAGTGAAAGAAAAGGAAGAAAAAGTGAAATGTAGGCCATGCTTCATGAAGGTATAAGTCACTAAACCAAATTGATCATACCTTTACCCTCAGACCCATTAGAAGCCTTGAAAGACCTTTGTGATCTTGAGTGAGATGAAAGTCATGTTGGTTGGAAAATACGGGCAAGCCTATGGGTAGAATCATGCATGTGTTTATCTTTGGGAGTGTGAGCGTTGCCTTTGATTTCGAAATTTGAGAAATTTGATGAGTTTAGTGTGAATATGCAATCATTCTTTGTGTGAGGGCATTTGAATGCTTTTGTTTAGCTTGAAATTGCATTTGAAGAAAGCATTGTGAGCTTGAGCCCTATTTGATAATGGTTAGTTACAATTTTAAACTTCGAGTGCACAATTGAACATTGCATGAGTAGTTTGAACCTATTGTGTGCATTTATGTTGAGTCTTGAGTAGCACTAGTTGTAGACATCCTTGTTGAACCGATTGATCTTGTGTTTTACTTGAGGACAATCAAATGTTTAAGTTGAGGGGTGTTGATGAGTCTAAGATTTCGAATCATTTAGGGCTTAATATTCATAGTTTTAGTGTCCTCAATGCCTATTTTATGCTCAAATCTGATGTTTAAGTGCTAGTTTGCAGGTATGAAGCAAAGAGTAAGGCAAGGACATTACCGACCAAAATAGAGTGAAAAACCTATAGATAAGGAAAGCTGACGATTGCAAAGACCACTTGACAACTCGCTGAGTGGTACTTCAGCCCGCCGAATATTACAACGTGCCAACCCTGGGAAAAAGCCAACTCGGCGTTTTGTTGAACCTTCCAATGGATTGGCGACGGGGATCCTGATCACCTAAAGTTACAGACTTTGTTCGCGATGCTCAATTAACTCCATCAATCGGTCCAAAAACTGAAAATCTAGAAGGGTATAAATAAGCATTTTTAAAGGATGGAAAGGAGTTTCAAAATTTTGAGCGAATGTTCTGAGTGTCTGAGAGTTCTAACCTTGAGTTTTGATCCCAAACAATGTTTTTAGAGTTTTTGAGTAAAATTTTAAGTTGCATTTTGATTTTAAGTTAATTTGAAGCATTGTTAAGACTAGAATCTTGTTACCCAGCTGATGGAGCACATAGTTGGAAATATTTTCCTTCTTTTTATTATGTGTGACTAAAACCCTCATTTCTGGGGTGTGATTATGTGATTAATTGTCTTAATTAGCTTATGTTACGATTGTCGAGGTTCGAGAGAACTCACTTGAATTGTAATAGTTGATCGAGAGATAGTTATTGCATCTAAAGTCTAACCTACCCACTAAGGCTCAACGATTTTCAATAATTTGTAATCACCCGTATAGTGAAATTGGTAGTTAATCGATCACATCCCCAAGGATCCCTCTATACTTGATTACTCCAAGTTTTCGTAGTTGTTAAATGACAAAACTAATCCCCCCATTTGACACTAGTTGTCAACCCTTGCAATTTACTTTAATTGTTTTGATAAGTTCTATTCCTACAATAGATTAGAACATGTTTTTCACTTCGTAATTGAATTGTTTACCGTATCACTCCCTGTAGGATCAACTCCAACTCTTCGGTTGGTTTATAATAGATTACGATCTCCTACACTTAGAATTGGATGAAGTGTAATTGAGCGCTATCACTTCATAGCCCACTGAAGATTAAATGGGGATGTCAACACACCAATGCTCAAAACTCTATCTGACATTTTCTCTTGCACTAGGAGACTGGTAACCTAGGCTCTGATATCAAATTGTCATAACCCAACCCATCGAGCTGTGCATACATATAATCTAACACCTAGATAAGAGAACCCTTACCATCCAATTTAGAAAGAACCAATGAAAAAATAAAATAAACATAAAAAATTTCTTTAATAATTTGAAATTATTATGACACCTCAAGGATAAGAAACACATTTTTACAGTTAACTGGAAAACTGTCCCAAAGAACTAGTCTAAAAAGTACAAGAACTATTAAGAAAGTACAATTTGGAAAGGAAAATAAGACACCCTTCCAACGATAAGGAAAGAGGAGTAGATACTATCAGAGATCATCATCGTCTTCACCCGAGAAATATTGTTGAATCTGCAATAAGACTATCCCATTTGATGGCATAGCAGGAGTCATATCAGTACAACAACACGTATTGGTATGAGTATTGGCCAACGTGATTCTACCACATAATATCATGCAAATAATCAGGGATAAGAAACTAAAAAAATGCCATTAGAATCACTTTAACTCAAGTCACCCACCTCCTTCCGCTACTGACTCTACCATCTACGTCAATCTGTCCACATATAAGATCATAGCCTGACCCCTTCTAAAACCTAGAAAATCCCCCCTTAAACTAGTCATTTCGGTACCTTGCCTTAACAACGCCCAAGTTATACAAATATAAATAGGATCACCATTTAAATAAACAATTAATATACCTTTTAAACATGAAATGATGACACAACCTAGATTCCCAGTAATAACTGGATTACCTTCAAAACTAGCCATAACCGATTCATCATATATTCTGATAATACAAACAACAAAGGATCCCTAATCATCATCTATATCACCTAACATGTATCCTAGGTCTACACAAGATCCACCCAACATCTTCATACACCAACTAGGCCTCTCTAGGACTAACATGTAAAAATATAACACCATAAATAAAGCCGCTCCACCCACAATGGTAACGTACAACAATAAATTCAAGAAGAAGTAAACCTAGTTCTCTCATAGAACCATTAACATACAAAATATTAGGTGTATCGACTAAAAAGGTTATAAAAATATTCTTATTTAAATCGGCTAGAAAGAAAAAGAGGACCAATAAATCAAAATAGAGGGAGTACTATCTTTTATAATTAGTTTTAGCTATTTTAGATAGTACACAATATTAATATTGTTACAAACCCTTACATTTGACAATTTCTTCAAAACCAAAGGTATATAAAATTATGTGAAATCTACTATTGTTATGATCATGCTATTTTTAAGGGGAAATTAAACAAAATCTGTGTTGGTTTAAAACTTTCACACAAAAAATAGTGCACTTAAAAAAATAAAATCAAAATTAGGAAAAATATCCTTTCGGCTTTTTTTTTTTAATTCAAAAAATGGCAAACCTGCTTCTTTTTCAATCTCCATTGTGCTTCTTCTTCTTCCTCCCAACTCCTCCTTCTTATTCATCCTCCCTCCTTCTTCTTCCTCCCTCAGTTTTTATAAAGATTTGACGTACCACAAATGTGAATCGTTTCAAGTGAATTACTTATAAAAAAACTTGAAATATTGAGAATATGTTATATCTAAAATTTGGGACTCTTTAGAGGTGATTTTGAATTGATTGAGATTTAATTGTCAGTGTATTGAAATGAATTTCAAGGTAATTTTTGTCTTTATGACTTCTGTCATTATTTAACGAGTTTCTATAGTGACCCCAAGTCATTTATACTTGCTAAGATTGACAGTTTAGTCATCTGGTCGTTCATTTGATTTTTATGTAAATTTCTGTGTGTTTGGAAGTTTTGAACCTTGAACGGTGATTTTCGAACAAAAGTTTAGGAAGATCACTTTAGAATCCAATTCTGGTGATTTCATTGGATCTAGAAGGGTTAGTTTAGGCTAGTAGCATGGTCAGTGCGACTCAGGAGGCATTCACTACAGGTTTGTACGATTAGGCCTTTTAACTTTTAAGTTAACGCCTAAGTTTAACCTTGGTAAACATTCTTGGGAACTATGCCCAAATTAGAATTTTATAAGCACGGTTAGCTAAAAAATAAACATTTTTGGGAACTATGCCAAAATTAGAATTTTATAAGCACGGTTAACTCCAAAATATTGAGTTTTGTCTGGAATGTTGCTTCTTATTGATCCCAAGGCTTCTTTGGTAATTTTGAGTCCTCTTGTTGATTTTATCTTATAATGGAGTTTGGGTGTTGGACCAACTTTTTATTGAGACGAACTTGTATGGAAATTTTTGACTTCTCCATTAAGTCGGGAATATAATATTATGTAGGGAAGCATATCTCGATTGCATGCATGGGGCTTTGAATGGATTCTAAATACCCTATTAGAGATTTGGAATTTGCCTAAAACCAACTTATGTGCATTAGCTAGCGGTTGGCTATTTTGCCTTCGTAATCAGGTAACCTTTGCCATATTTGTGGACAAGATAAATATTCGTCTCCGTGATCGCGTGGCTGGTCAGCATCCGCGAATGCCTTGCTTGCAAAGCCTCTCCGCTCATGAGCTATCAGTCACATTTGCAGTGCCTAGGTTCATTGGCTTTTGTGTTCATAGGCCTCCTCAGACTGCGTTCACGAAGGGTTATTTTCTATGCTCTACGTTCATGAAGAGCTTGTATGTCTAGTGTTTTATATAAAGACTTGACACGAATTCAGACTTGGTGGTGATATTCCAAAGGTATTTTCTCTCTTGATTTTACTCCACTTTTGGTTATTCAAAGTCCCATGCATATGGAACTGTCTAGGTAATGTGTGTGCATGATCAAAAGGTGTTGAGGGACTCCAATTTGAGGTATATTCCGTTCTTTACAGGCCTTTTGTACTTCGTTGATGTTTTTTATTTTGGACAAATTGCATATTGCGTGTTTTCATTGTTTCAAGCCCTGAATTGTGTTCCATTTTTTAACACAAGTGTGGGGATATTATTTTAGACTTTTGATAGAGTCAATTCCAGAGATTCCGACGTGGGTCCCATGATTTTCGTTTTGACTCCAAAATGATCTGTCTCTACTTTTATGTTCTTGAAGTTGAAATGTCCGTACTGATGTTGTTATTTTATTTCTAATAGTATGGCATTGTTTTAAGGTCGTTCAAAAGGGAAAATCTCTAGAAGAGTGATTTAGGAGCACGTATGGTCGGCCTAAAGGTAGGCTACAACTTTCCTTCTCTTAGATTGAGCTTGAATGTGTGAATTAATGATGATTAGAGTGAATTGAGGTGGGTACTTATTCATTGTCCTTTTATGTCTTAGATACCATGTTTTAGGTTCGACCAACTCTATTTTTAGGTTTAGTACCATGATAGTCAGGATTATATGCTTACTTCTATCTTGTGAATTTACTTGTATGCTCTGATTTTAATGTATTTCAACATGGTTGGACCTAGTCTAGAATTAGGCCGGTTTTGCGT
Organism: Solanum gracilifrons; assembly: GCA_029582605.1. Taxonomy (NCBI): domain Eukaryota; kingdom Viridiplantae; phylum Streptophyta; class Magnoliopsida; order Solanales; family Solanaceae; genus Solanum; species Solanum gracilifrons. The sequence goes on from JAJOOH010001663.1 coordinate 44,889, forward strand.
TAGACTTTCTATTTTCAACAGGGAGGGCATTTTTTTTATCTATCCGAATTAATGTTATAGCTTCTCCTAATGAGAGGAATGTTTGGGAGCTTGGCTCATGAGGACCCTCATGAACACCTTTGATATTGTTTTTGGATATATGTGGACCTTTCCATTTCAACAAAATCTCAGAAAAGTCCACAAGGTTGAGATTATTTACGTTTTCTTTGAAGGGTGAAGCTACAAGATAGTTGGCAAAATTGAGAAATGGTTCTATCATTTCTTGGGAGGAGTTGGCTGAAGTTTTCGTAGAGAGATTCTTCCCTCCCGTCAAAATTTGTGAAGCTTATGGATAATATCAAAATTTTTAAAAGAATAGTGGGTGAACCTCTACATGAGACATGGCTACGGTTCCAGAAATTGCTTCTACAATTTCCAACACATGGTGCTTTAGACAATTTGCTGCTCCAATACTTTTATTGTAGCCTTGATTGAGTCAATGAAAGTTGGACTGATCAACTTATTCAATGTGGGATGATGCGACAACAATTCGATATAAATATGATGTTGCGAGAACAAGAAAGCCAGTTCCGGTAGGAGGATCCCCATTGACACCTAATGTCCCTGTGTGGGCTCGAGGGTCATTAACGAGATACATGCCTTCGGAGCAGCTCACGATTTAGATAATATATCTAAGGCTAATATCGCTGCAGTAACTGAGGCAAACACAGATAATGAAAACCAGAGTCAGAATGACAACACTCCGGGCACTGATTCCCAAACAGATGGAGGAACTGCGTAGACATGATCCCATCTTTACCTACATCTCTGTCTTTCTTTATTTTAATTATGGATATTTTGGTATTTGCATTTGAAGAGAATTGCTATTTGATTGTTATGGGGTAAGGCTCACCTTTTGTGTGCTATTTGTGACTCGTGCTTTTATGCATATATTTGGGTTGTTCTATTTAAATTGTGTTATTACACTTCTATCTGTGGATGTTTGAGCTTGTGACTCCTTTTATTTTAAATTGCAAAATGATTTTGACCCTTCAGATTTTTTTTTAATTTTTCGCACATTTTTGCCACCCTTTATATGCTCGTGTGTTGAATGTGGCTGTTCCTTGGCAAATTTGAGTCTCGGTTTTGATAATACCGATGACTTGAATAGTGCATATAATCGAACGAAAATGAATGTACGACTACGAAGAGGCCAAATGAAGTTGCATAGACAATATGTGTACTCTTTGCATCTCGTTGTGATTAGCCATTTATCAAATCAATTCTCTTGTGATGACCGTTGCACACTAGCAAAAGTGTGGAGCTTGTTTGACTTAAGTGTAGATGCCTTGTGTGTTAAGCTTAACCAGAACCATGCATGACAGCACCTAAAATTAGCCTTGTTAGTCCCGTTGACTAAGTAAGACTTTCTCATGATATGATCTTAGGCAACTTCAAAGAGAGTGAACCAATTTGACATATACCTCTTTAGTGACCTACCTTGTGAGCGTGTGATTCTCTCTTGAAGACCCTTTGAGCCTTACCCTTCTTTGAAAGAAACTTGACCTTTCTTAATCCATTACCTATAATCCTCTTGAATTGTGGTTAATTGAATAGCCAACTTAGGCCAAAAGCCTAAGTTGGGGTGTGGTGAAAAAGAAAAGGGAAAGTCAAGAAGTGCAAGGAAAGTCTCTTTTAACCCATGGTGTTGAGAAAAAAATGGAACCCTTACATATTTAAAAAAAAAAAAAAGAAAGAGAAAAAGAAAAGAAAATAATACAAAAAAAAGAGGAGAAAGTTCTGAAATAAAGTACCAAAGAAATAGGGTTCCGAACAATCCATTAGAAGCGAATAATAGGATGACCTATGATGCACTAATGAAAATGACGAAGGAAAAAAAAAAGAAGTGTTGAGAGCACCACATTTCATGAGGATAAAAGTCACTGAGCCTAAATGACCATACCTTTACACTCAACCCCATTACAAGCCTTGTTAAGACCTTTGTGATCTTGAGAAAGTCGAAACAAATGTTGATTGAAAAATACCGGCAAACCTATGGGTGAAAACATGCATTATATTCATCTTTGTGAGTGTGAGCGTTGTATCTGATTCCTGAACTTTAAATTGATTATACCTTTGTGTGTGAAAATGAAATCATCATTTGTGCGAGGGGATTCGAAGGCTTTTGTTGAGCTTGAACCTGCATTTGAAGAAAGTATTGCGAGCTGGAGAATCTTTGATAATGGTGTGTCACGACTTGAATCTTTGAGTACACAATTTATCCTTGCATAAGTAAATTGAGTTTTATTATGTACATTCATAATCGTGTCTTGTGTAGTACTATTTGAGACATCCTTGTTGAACTACTGAACCTGAGTTTTACTTGAGGACAAGCAAAATTTTAAGTTGGGGGTGTTGATGAGTCCACAAATGGACTCATTTTAGGGCTTTCTTTTAATAGAAATTGTGTCCTCAAATGCTTATTTTATCTCAATATCTGATGAAAATCCTTAAGTTTCAGGTATTTGAAGTCTGAAGGAAAGCATGGACACTATGTTGTAAAAAGGAACGAAAAAGCTGAAGAAATAAAGGCATGAGGATCGCCGAGTCAACTTGACGAGTCACCGAAGGGTCTTTCTTCGCCTTTTGTTCCAGTGTGCTGAGCCCTAAAGAAAAGGATCAGGTCGGCGGAAAAAGGGAGCAGTCGGTGCATCACCGAGAAGTCCCACGAAGCAGTACCATGTCACCCAATGACCCAGAGCACGGCGATGCTGAAGGTTGGTTTAAGACGGTGATGAACTACACCAAAGAGCGAATCGCTGAGTTGATCGGTGATTCCGACTAATGATGCGTAATGATCCGCTGCAACATAAATCTGTGAAAAATATAAATACTAGTTAGAGTTGTAGTTTTAAGTGTCGAACAATTATTATAATTTTCATATAGAATAGTACTTTTTGATATTTTTGCTCTAAGTTTGAGAGTGTTTTGAAGACTTGAAGATCCAAAGAGTTTCATCTTTAAGATTTGGATTTGGGTTGCTTAGATTCTTTAATTTTGGCCTGTATCAAGACTTAAATCTTCATACCGATTTGAATGCGAGCTCAATTTGGTGTAGATTTCTATCTCTTATACATGTGTGGCTAAAACCCCCAATTCTTGGGGTGTGATTTAGCGAATATGGGTTAAGATAATTGTTGAGTCTTGCTTGCTGATAGTTTAATTGTGATTTCGTTTAGTAGTTGTGGAAGAATTTAATGAATTTGTTGTTGCAAATACAAGTTTATTTATATGTTTATGGCCTGCTCGAGAAAGAGGTCGTAAAACTAAAACTACTAAATTGATGGCTGGTGGAGTGGGTCGACATGAGGTTTAGCTTGAGAGAGCGAATCCTGGTCTGGTTCCCACACACTCAGCTCGAGAGAGTGAGTGGGTTAAGGCGTAAAATGTTCTTCATGCGGCAAATGGGTGTCCGAGAGGAACACATTTGAAATAGGGTAAGTTGCTCGGGAGAGAGCTTATCCCCATTAAAGTTTGGCCTACTCAAAATTATTCTATGAATCTTCTATCGAAAGTATGTACCCAATAATCTAGCTTAACTCGTATTCCCGTCACATCCCAAGGATCCCCTCTTATTACTTAGAAATCCTTGTTTATTTTGCTGTTTTTACTTACTTGTGAAAAACCCCCTATTGTTTACTGATATTCTTGTGTCCCCCTTTAATTTAAAATATTTTTAATCGTTAATGTCTTTAGCTACGACTAGTTAGAACTAAATTTTATTTTTCTATTAATTCTCAAAACCACTTCCTTGGGAACGATCCCAACCCTTGGTTGGGTTACTAAACTATTGTACGTACACTTGCATCGGAAGTTGTGTCTTGATTACGCAAGCATCATTGGTTAATACATAAAATTAAACCCTTATTTGTGTAGGGTCTTGGTTTAATTGAGTGTGGGTGGAGTCTGCCTGGCCCATTGTTTCCCTAATGACCTATAGTACTTAATGATAGAAAGAGTAACGACTTTCTTAAGGGATAATTGTCATTTTGGGTAATACTTTGTAATATCTGGAGGAAGTTTGAGTACTCGTGGGTAGAAAAACATGTGGGTAGACTGTAAAACTCATTGTGAATTGGGTATTGTTTCATATTGGTGTTCAAGAAGTCAAAATATGTACTGGGCTGAAACCTACCTATTTGGCAGGCTTGTCTAAGCTCACCAAGGTAGTTTGGTGAATCTCCAAGTAACTCCCAGGCCATCATCTACTCTTGAATATGTGACTTTGATACTGTCCAATTCGATTGGCTTGTATTAGCTCATCGAAGCCTCTTAGCGTATCGCCAAATGGGAGTGGATATTGCCCTTCATGCATGCTCTTTCTAATTTTTGCACTATCACTTTTGGTAGATTTGTATTAGTCCACCAAAAACCATTTAGCGCATTGCGAAGTTGGAGATGACTCTACTCTTCATGTCTGAGTTCTTTGATATTGTGGTCAGTCAACTTCGATGAGCTCACTTTAGCTTGCCTAACCTGTTAGGCGAATCGCCTTCCCAGTTGGTGAGCCTCAAGCTTAGTTTTGAAGTATGTTTCTTTTGGGTTGGATTTCATCTAATCTTCATTGAATCTATGTTTGAATGATTTATCTTTTCAAGAATGGCTAGAACCAAAGGAAAAAAGGGTGGTTACATCCGATATAGAGTTAGAACGAGAATCTCCTCCTCCTCCCCCTTTGAAAAGGACCAAGGGGATCTTCATCAAGGAGTAATTTGAGGATCCCCACCAATAGAAAACCACCCCCTTCCTTTCTACATGTGTGAGTAAGCAACCAATAAGGTGGTTTATACAAAAAAGACGGACATCTAATCCAAATTGGTACAACCGTCTCAGGCTTAGGCACTTACCTCCCGTGTTTTCCCGATCATTACTCCAAGGGACCTCAACAGGTTCAAAGCAGCTAGGGAATGGACAATTCTTGAGGAGAGATAACTCTCCATTGATGGGGCAATAAGTGGCTATCTTTCCATCTGGGACACCATACAATGCCATAGGTTTGTGGGGTTTACAATGATGAGAAGGAGAGAGATGAGGATGGGGTATATAATGATTGGTTGAGGAAACAAATGAAGTGGACCTACGAAGAGAGGAGGATGAGCAGTGGATTGCCATGACATTGACAAAGTTGTAGGATATTGAGGAGAGTATGGACCATGTTACGTTGGAGAGATCTCATGAAGAGACCTCCGCAGTTGGCACTATTGAGGTCTATTCTGACTCCACCCTCCCTTCTTGTCATGACCCGAGAGCACCCCCTAGTCGTAACCAGCGTACTCGACCTCTCAGAGTCTAATACAAGCCTCTTAGCATTCATTCATCGCATAGATACTAAAAACCAAAAGGAATTTAAAACTTTCTTCACACACGCAGATACTTTCATTAAGTAACAAGCAGAAGACTTTCTACACTTTATACATGATGTCTCAAAACCATCTAATACTTGAATACAATATTGGGACTAAGCCTACTCAAAACTATACCAAAACTACAAGACATAAAGGAACATGTTGGGTATTGTCCTCGAATCTATGATGACTCACCAAGTCTTCATCTTCAACACCTTAGAAAACTATCCATCAACCATGGAATATCAACATTTCCCAATCCCTACACTTTAGTCAAAAGGAAAAGAAAGGGGTTAGCACAATTAAGTACTAAGTATGGAAACCATGCAAAAACATGCTAAAAAGGACATTTGGTTTAAAGTCATGCCTTATGCTATTTTAGTAAAACTTCATGAACATTTACATATTAGGCATATTATAGAAGATAACCAACATATAAGGCATTAACCACATTATAGACATGCTCAACATTTTCATCAAGTAACTCGTTTCATCATCCAAGGATCCTTATCTACAATTACCCTGTGAGACACTTGAGTGAGACATGAAGTGGCCGCCCATACACTCTTCATACACACTTAAGTGTTCGTCAAGGCTACTATAGAAAAGAACCATCATGCTTCAAGGTAACACACTAAGTAACTAACTTCATTAACATAAGTTGTTCATTTAACAAATCATTTATACAATAAGTCAACATTCTTCCTTAAAGTCATTTAGGACACATTCATGCATTTAGGGGACTTTCATACATTAGCCATTAAGTCTTAGGGAACTCACTTTAGTATCTTCAAAGCCTACTCGTGCCATATGTAGATAGCATCCCATACTACTACTTACACGTTGTAGAACCTATCCAATAACTAAAGTGCACATCCCACATGATGGGAATAGGCATTAACTGACATAGACCATGCAAGCTAGACATAAAATACGGTGTCATAAATCCCTGCACCGTGGAAGCTGTTCTACTTGCCAAGGGTAGAACTAGGACACATTCCATGTAGGCACATGGTTTAGGGGATATCCAAAGATGTTCATTGTACTCTAGCCTCTTACTCGGGTAGAGCTACCATCTTAACCATATCCACTCGGTGCATTGCCTTAGTTCCCATAGAGTAGTTTCATTCACATGTATGTACTAGAGAGGGCACCATCATTAGGTCTACTGACCCATAGTACTTCTACCAAGAAGGGCACCACAAAGAATCTACCGATCAAGGTTCATTAAGGATAGATCATTGACTTTCTTAGAGAGGGTTTTGTACCATTCCGGTTTACCAACTCTAACTGTATCATTTCACACAGGAAGAAGGCACCATCATTAGGTCTACCGCTTCAAGGTTTCACATTTACTTAGGGGTCTAGACTCATCATGAAAAGGCATCATGCTTAGGTCTAGCCGATTCATGACATAGCCTAGAATGCCTCATTAGTCATTCATAGAAAGGGTACCATGCTTAGGTCTCGTCGATTCTAGACATTCATTCATTTATGAAGAGGCACCAACTCAAGTTCTACCAATTCAATACAATAAGACATCAAGTCAAGATACATTTATTACTCAAGAGAAGGATGCCTAAGCCTACCAAGTCAAGTGGTCACATTCAAGAAGCTTTCATGTATCAAGAAGAGGCACTTAAGTCTACCAAGTCAAGAGACAACATCACTATATAGAGAACCTTCACATTCTATCATTCATCATTCATTAGGGCTAAGTGAAAACATGTTTTTAATCAAAACACCCTTGCATTTACAACATGATTACCTTTACTTCATTAGATTCTCATTCAACTCCTTCACATCACATTGACAACACAATGTCATGATAATACTCAATTATTCATATAAAGCCTTCAAGGCGATGATCATAATACATCCAATAAGTAAACACCTCCATCATAAGTGGATCACACATCAATCTATCACAATTTTAAATCAACTTTACATTAACAATGAAGTTAGGTCAATTTACTATTCTCCAAAGCCATAATCACCATTACTAAATTCTACCGCAATTCACCAAAAAATTGGTGTAGAGAACAATAGAAACCAATAATACAATTCAATCTAAACATAATTTTATCATCATCGAAGCATAATAAATACACCCACTTTATGGCCAAATTTAGGAAACTTGGAAAGACATGGGCTCATGGAATTTTCTTTCATAAAACAATCAATAAACATCAATAATAATGTATCATTAAAAATCATTTAATTCAATAACCCATGCTTAGAATTGAAATTAGTGTTTTTGTGTTTTTGGAAGAACTTTGAAATCATTTGGATTGAGCTCATTGAAAGGAAGAATAATCAAGGATAAAGGATCCCCATACCTTAACCCTCATGAATCCCACAAAATTTGAGAAGAAACCACTTGAAACCTTCAACCCTAGCTTGATTTTGGACCTTGACCTTCAGTGGAGTTTCTAGAGAACTTTTTACGAGAGAAGGGTTTCATTTGAGATATGAAATCTAAATGAGGGTTTTAATGTTTTAATACTCTTAAAATATGTTAAAATACCTAAAATAACCGTCCATGCACTTTAAAAGACTTGGGGTGAGTTTACCAATTCACCCCCACCAAGGCCGAATTTAAACCAGGCTGTAGGTGCCTAACGTCGACTCCCCATCCACGGATCGTGGATGGGTTAACACCCCATACTGTCACTTCGTCGTTTGGTTCAAAGTCTGCTCCTTTTGGTCCTTGACTTATGGAGCAAGACCATGAGCCGTAGATCAATATACTGGCTGTGGATTACTTCTGTGGTTCACAATATTTTGGCAGCTTGGTGGTTTCCTTGGGGTCTTGGGGTTTAGAATTAGGGTCCTCCTCAAGGGCCCTTAGGGTGGTCCTTGGGGAGTCGTACCTTGACGTCTAACCCCTAAACACCTCAACCATGGCTCGGGACAACATGAAACACCATCAAAGCTCAAGATGAACACAAACGAACACACGTTAGGCTCTAGTTTCACTAGTTCATTTTTAGGGTCGTTACAGTTCTATTGATGTGTTGGGAACTAATACCCCGATTAAGACTACTGTGTTACATTTTGTGATTGTTTTTCCACGAACTAATGCCGAGGATGGTGTCATCCCTCTTGAGACTCTTGATTTGAGCACTCCACCGACCTAGCCTGCAAGGGGGGGCTTTTATCTCTCCTTTCGTACTCTTATTATTTTATTCCACATTCAGGACACTACTATTTTATTTTTGTGGGTTGAGGGTACTTGTGCCAATATTCTCGTTATGAATGTAGTTTGTTATTTTTAGTTTTACATATGGATAATTCTAGTATTTTATTATTTTGTTTTTATTATAGGGATTTAACAGTTTAGGTCATCTTGTCTCTCCTTATTCATGTTTCCCTTAAGTTTGGAAGTCTTTGAAATGCATGTTTTAATTGATTATGTTCAAGGATTGATTGCATTCAATATCGATGTCTTGGATAGTACTCATGATGAGCATTGTGTTTGGTGTTTGTTATGCAAAAAGAAATAAATGTGGCTCCACTTTTGAATGATCTTTTTGAATCTTGTGTTGAGTAGTTTCTTTTGATGTGAGCCTTGAAATAAACATCCCACATAAGATTTTCATCTTGCCAGCCTATGCTAAATGATTGTGTTTGAAGTTCCTTGTGTGGTGCGGTTTTACATGAAGTCATGCATGCCAAACCTAGAGTTTTCCTAGTTAGTCCAATTTCCTAGCTTTAGTGAATGCATGAAATGATCTTAGGCACATATTTTGAGTGAAAACCCAAATGTCCATACCTTTTGTGACTACCTTGTGAGGGTGTACAATCTTCTTTGCACCATTTGAGTTTAAACCATTTGTTGGCAACCTTGTTTAAACCTCTCTAGATAAATTTCCCTTAACTTCTCACGCATAAATCCTTTTTGAAGCATTGGTTTGTTGAGTAAACAACTTCAGCCAAAAGCGTAAGTTAGAGGTCTGGAAAGGAAGGAGGAAAGAAAGCCAAGTGGAAGGAAAAGAAAGAAATAGGGAAACTCAACTTTGAAGTGTGTTACAAAAATAATGAGCTTCTCCTTATAAAGAAGAGAGAGATTATGATGAACAAACATTTGAAAATTTAAATGAAAAAGAAATTATGGTGAAATAAAAAAAGGGGTCTCCAATAAAATGATTGACAAGTTAAAGTTTCAGTTCCCAAGTGAAAAGAATGGAAACAACTTAAGAAGATGTGAATATGATCACGACAATGCTTTGAAAAGGAAAATTCAAATTGAGATGAATTGACAAGAACTTAACCCTGAGCCCCATTACAAGCCCAAAAGATCCTTGAGATCTTACATGAGCTAGGTTGTGTGATAATTGGGAAATATGGGCAAACTTATGGGATGAAGCTTGCATATATTTCTTTTTCAGAGAGCAAGAGTTGTAGTTATTCCCAATCTCTATATTGATTTACTTTGTAAGAGCGTGGAATTATTCTTGATGTGAGGGCACTTGAACGCATCACTGATTATAATGGGCAAATTAAATGACAATCACTGAAGGAGTTAGGACTTTGGAAGAAAAGTGAACGCTTAAATGGTGAAAAAGGTGGTATAAAGTGATTCTCCCAATGTGAAAGGCATATTTAAATGATCTCACCGACTGATGTCCAGACACTTGAATCCTAAAGCAAGATAAAGGCAAGATAAGGAGCAGACGATGATCTGTTAAATCAGCTTGATGAGCCCGACTAACATCGCCGAAGTGGTCAAACAATGCATTTTGGGCCAAATTTTGGAAAACTATAAATAGCCCAAAGGAGAGAGAAAAGAATAAACTTTTGAAGAATTTCTTTTTTGAGATTTTTAGAATAGAGTTTTTCAGTTTCTAACTTGTTATGAGTTGAAAAAAACACTCTTAGTTTTGGAGTTTTAACTTTTGCTCTTGCATTTGACAACTTGAAGTTAAAATCGAAGCAGGTGTTGATTATAATTACTTAATTTCATTACATCCATGACTACCTTCATGATAGGTATAATTTCTTTACCTTTTGTGATGGGTGACTAAAACCCCAATGTCTAGGGGTGTAATTATAAGATTGGATGTTGATATAATGTAGTTGGTGTTGTGTTTTTCTCTATTTTATTGTTGTTCATTCATGGATTTTACATTGATATGTAAATAGAGTAAGCTAAGACTTAGTTGGGCTATTTTTGCTTTATATATTAACATAAAGTGAATTTTACCAATAATAGGGGTCTAGAAATTAATAATAAGGAATTTAGAAGCACAAGATTAGCTTGCAGCATAACATCTAGTGTAGGTATGAAGAACATCAACAATTACATGAACTTAGAATTCATTAGCCTTTGAACATTTGTAAATGGCCCTCTTATAACATTTCGTGGGAAGAAATCATAGGAATAATTCATGTCCGACATCGACATAGATTCATAAAGTATGAATTATATAGATTTGAATAGGTGCAACACATTGTTTGTAGCTACTTGACAAGAGATGTGGGTACCATGGGCATGAGGAAAGAATATCGCTATTATGTCTTAAGCGATACAACTTCTAACTTTTCAACTTACTAATACTTCTCAAGAACGCTTCTTCTCTTGAAAACTACCCTTCATCGGCTGCAACTATAATCCTCACAAGGATACGTGTGTCTACTTTTACTCGAGTGTGAGTCTAATTTCATGCTCTTACCATGTTCAAGAATAATTTAGACTCACAAGGTGCCATACGTACAATGAACATACTCATCATATATTTCTATAGGAAATTTCATCACAAGACTACAACTTATGACAACTTATGTTACCACACCACTTAAGTAACCTCGAGTCCAAATCAGGAAGGTTCTAGTGCATAATGCATTCATCCATATGTTATCAACATAATACTCAAGTCTATCACTATAACCACTTCATGGACTTTATAGTAACAAACTTATCTAATAGTCTCTAGCTTTCTTAAAACTTTTACAAGAAGAAAAATTTCAAGCATTACTACCAAGAGATACAACACGACTTTGCATCTAACTATTCCATACAGTAGATCCTTTATCTTCCTCCACTTTTATAACCTTCGATAAAATAATTGTACCCTGATCATCCTAATAAGAGACAACTACTACTTACTGATCTAAACCCATTAATAAACTGTTATCAACAACAGTATGGCAAAATAAGCAGGGTTACTAAAGGATTAAAGTATGAGGATATAGAATAAAAGAGATATTGTTAAATGATATCTAATACTTATCATGAGTTTGACAATCACATATGAAAATCTTAAGAGATAATTTTATTAGGGACGATTAAGTCATGTACTTGAAGTATAAATCACACATGGAGAGGTACTCTAGACATAGAGCATGTTAAAACCATCTATCATTACAATGGATGAACATAAGTAGGATTTAGAAGAACAAAATCATAGCCACAAATATGTACTGAAAACATATGTAACGTACTGTGATTATCATAAGTATGTAAGATATCATGGGTCATGGGTGCATACATCATGAGTTGTATATCATAGAGCTAGAAGTCAACGATTCATGGAGTAATATGGAGGTCTTTGTTATGAAACTATTTTTTTCTAATCAAGAATTTGAGCATGGGCAGAAATCTGTATGAGGTACATGAGTATGGGTCATAGGCACTATGTTATGACACAATAGATGACTAGAGTGTCATAATGGTGGAAATCTAAAGAATGCTCTACAGTAGAAATAATTTTTTATCTCATCATAACTCCTTCTGAAATGCATTAAAATTTGATTCATAAGACATTATTTGGTACTTCTCCCTATCATTTCTCCATTTGGTCAAGGCTGATATTAAGTCAGTGGGCCTTTTCCATATTCTCTAAACTCACCAATAATATACGTATGAATGCTTAACTTATCAAGAAAATATATATTAGGAAGATACTAGCTTCATTATAAGATATTTCTTTCAAATATACAACTCTCAACTTTCTCTAGCTTCTACACTCATCATCATATAACTTATTCTCTTACTAGCAAACTTAACAAATTTTCCTAGCAGCTCATAATAAAATCTTTCTTATTATTCTACTAACATTATACCTCTATGTCCATATCCCTCTAAATAAGTGGAGAATGCACTGTCTATCTGAAAATGTTCCACTCATCTCTTAGGAACACAATATGTGGTGTACTATACTTAGCGTCCTCAACACTTATATACTTAAACATACAAACTACAAAGACATTACCGTAAATAGTTTTAGAACATCATGCAACAACGTATTACCTTGGGTTGACTTCTAACCTAGTAACGATCGGGTTCCATCATTATAGAAAGCCAACGGGGAAAATTTTTGAGCTAGAAAACTTTTTCGTAGTAACTCAGAATTTCCCAACCTAGTCCAAATTTGGATGAAATCAGAGTCAGTAAAGTCTAGGGAAATTTGGTAACAATTAGGTGATCTAATTATTATTTTAATCATATGAGCAGATAACTAAGACGTTAAGGAATCCATACGACTTTACGGAATTGAATTCGGGTGAGTAGAACTCCCAAAACTGACCTTAGCGCGAACAAGTAGTTTCTGAGTGTCATTGGTTGAACGTGTGTCTTAAAATGGGTGTTTTGGAATACTTAAATTTGCTCTTTGATTCCGTGCAAGCAGCTAAAGCGGGATTATTCCCGCCAGAGCTGGGCCGCCGTGGTGGGATGGGTTCCGCCATAGCGGGCCAGTCGCGACTTAAGTCGGAAATAAACACCAAAAATGTTATATTCTTCACTTTTGGACTTTGAGCGCAAAATAACGACCCCAGGTGTGTTTTTGATCGTTTCCCACCATTCTTGAGGCTAAAGGTAAGTCTTTCACTCCCCGAACCCTTTTTTCGATCCGTAGAACTTAGTTTCGTGAGGAAGGGTTTTAATCTGGAAATTATGGTGGAAAAAGCCCTAATTTGGATATTGGGATCATGAGTTTGATCTAGGGTTGATAGAATTGATTATATTCCGACTAATTAAGTCTTGTTTATTGATTTTCGTGTTATTATGATTGTTTGTAGACCAAGAACAAGCGCAAAGAATTCGGAAAGGGAAAAATCAAGTTTCTTAGGGGATTCAATGTTTCTTTGAGGTAGGTGATGGGTGTGATTTCATGTTGTCTGATATATGTTTGTTCTTGCTTCATTATGATATATGTATGTATGTGAATATTATATTATTAATCACCATAATCGTAAATGAGGTTAGACGGATAATTGAATGCCAAGAATCATTACTTGATTGTATGATTATTAGAATGTACTTGTGATTGTGATTGTGGCTTGTTGAATGGATCGGGTGTTTCGTTCCAACACACTAACTTGGATCAGTTACCACATTTTGGCATAAACATGCAGTTTCCATGTTCCGACATAAACATTGGATTGGTTGCCACGTTCTAGCATAAACAATGTTACACCTTTCCGGGAAAAACGAGGGAGAGGTGTTTGACACAGTGACCACAAGTACTATTCTTGTCTGTCATCGGATGGCTAATGTGTTATTTGATCTAGGCTCTACTTATTCTTATGTATCCATGCAATTTGCCTCTGAATTTGGTATGATTTGTGATATACTTTATGCCCCCATCCATGTTTCTACCCAGTTGGAAAGTATGTCATAGTCACCCATGTCTATCGTGCTTGTCCTATTTTGTTTATGGTTTTCAGACTTCGGCTAATTTGGTAATTTTGGATATGACTGACTTTGATATAATCTTAGGAATGACTTGATTGTCCCCTTATTATGTTGTGCTTAATTGTAATACTAAGTCTGTAACTCTAGAAATTCTGGGAAGGGAAAAATTAGAGTAGGAAAGGGTGTACAAGCCTAAGCAAGCTAAGATCATATCCTCCATTCTGGCTAGAAAACTGGTAGGGTAGGGTTGTTTGGCTTATATGGCTCATATTTGAAATGTTGAGGTTGAGTGTCCATCTATTGAGTCTATTCCTGTGGTGTCGGAATTTAGAGAACTGTTTGCTACTAATTTGCCTGGTATGCCTCCTGATAGAGATATAGATTTATGCATTGATTTAGATCCTGGTACTCTTCCCATTTCTATCCCTCATATCGCATTGCTATGGCAGAATTAAGAGAACTTAAAGCTCAAATTCAAGAACCTCTTGATAAAGGATTTAGTCGTCCTAGTGCTTCCCCATGGGGTGCTCCATTTTATTTTGTTAAGAGAAAGGATGGTAGTATGGGGATGTGTATAGATTACAGACAATTGAATAAGGTCACAATTCGAAACCAGTACCCATTGCCCTGAATAGATGATCTTTTTTACCAATTTCAAGGTGCATCAATTTTCTCTTAAGATTGAACTAAGGCCTGGTTATCATCAACTAAAGATTAGTCCTGAGGATGTGCCCAAGACGACATTTAGAACCCGTTATGGGCACTACGAGTTTCTAGTTATGTCGTTTGGGTTGACTAATGCACCTACAATTTTTATGTGTTTAATGAACGGGGTGTTCAAGACATTTCTTGATTCATTGTTATAGTCTTTATTGATGGCATTTTGGTCTATTCGAAAAGTGAGGAAGAATGCTAACCATCTTCGTATTGTTCTGGGTGTTCTTGGGAAACAAAGGTTGTAAGAGAAATTTTCTAAGTGCTAATTTTGGTCGACTTCGGTTGCATTTTTGGGGCATGCAGTTTGTAAAGAAGGGTTAATGGTAGATCCCTAAAAGATTGAGGCAGTTAAGAATTGGGTTCAACCTAGCTCAGTGATGGAAGTTAGGAGTTTTGTGGGGCTCGCTAGCTACTATCGTCGGTTTGTGAAGAACTTTGCTTTTATTGCCACTCACTTGACAAATTTTACCAGAAAGGAGGTACCCTTTAATTGGACTGAAAAATGTTAGGAGAGATTTCAAAAGCTCAAGACTCTCTTGACCACAACATCAATTCTAGCACTATCGGTGGAAGGTAAAGACTTTATAGTTTATTGCGATGCTTCACATTCTGGTTTGGTTGCGGTGTTGATGCAGGATAAGAATGCCATAGCCTATGCATCACGTTAGTTGAAGGTGTATGAGAGGAATTATCCAACGCTTGAATTGGAGTTGGCGGCGGTAGTATTTGCTCTTAAAATCTCGCGGCAATATCTTTATGGTGTTAAGTGTGAGGTGTTTACTAATCTTCGTAGTTTGCAGAATGTGTTCACTCAAAAAGATCTGAATTTGAGATAGAGAAGGTGGATGGAGCTAATTAAGGATTATGATGTCACCATCCGGATAGGGCTAATCTAGTGGCAGCCGCTTTGAGTCGAAAAGTGTGAGTATGGGTAGTCTAGCTTGCTTGAGTGTAACCAAGCGACCTTTGGCTAAGGAAATTTAGACCTTGGAGTCTAAGTTCATGCATTTGGGCATCTCAGAAAAAGGTGGGGTGTTAGCCATTGAAGTAATGGACACGTTCATCGAGTAGATCAAGGCCAGACAGTTTGAGGATGAAAATTTGAAGGAGCTTAGAAACAAGACTGTGATTGGTAAGGCACAAGAGACCACTCTTGTCACGACACGAGAGCACATCCTAGTCATAACATGGCGTACTCGACCCCAAAGGGGTCTTATACAAGCCACATACTCATATATTGCATTCAATAATGAAGATACTGCGGAATTAAAATCTTATTTAAATCCAAAAATTCAAAATAGTCATTAAGTCTCATATGTCCATGTTAACAATGTACTTGAAAATTAAAGTAGGGACACGGCCCATAACAACCGAAACACTTGAATTGTCTATTACATTAATAAGAAAGAAACTTTAAAAGACACTTATCCTCGATCAATGAGGATATACCACTCTTAGCCTTGGAGAATACTCAACCCAAGCCCTTAAATCTAGATGGAAGAAATTACTTGCCGGAACCTACACTTCCAGTTAAAAAGGTAGAAATATGGGTTAGCACCAAAAAAATGTACTAAGAATGATGACCGTGCAAAAACATGCTTTAAAAGGGACATTTTAATTGGTTAGAAACCATGCATTATGTCACTTTTTAGAAACATCATGTACAATAGCATAAAAGATATCCTAGACAAGTAACAACATCATAGAGGTCATACTATCACACCTTGACAATATCAACATGAAAACCTTTACCTTCACCTCAGACCTTCACTTTTAAATGACCCTTATGCTACACCTTGTGCAATGCATGGATGGCATCCCATACCACCATCCACACCAAGGCACCATATCAAGGCCACCAAGAGTGAACTTACCATTCCTTCCTTTTTACCTTTGCAAAATATCCATAAAAAAGAGACATCATTTCAGAAGGCATGACAAGGGAAAATAACTCATAATATAACCCAAGTATAGCATACATATCATATTAAGCAATTAAGGGCAAACATTCCTTAATAATTTCATTTAGGACACATTCATGTGATAGCCATTAAGATTTAAAGAAACACACTATGACCCTCACAAAGCCTACTCGTGCAATGTATAGGTAGCATCCCATACTACTACCTACACTTTGTACAACCTATAAAGAACCCATAATGAAATATCAAATGATGGGAAGTAAGCATTAACCGACATAGACCATGAGAGCTTGTCATGGAATTCGGTGTCATAAGTCCCCACACCATAAAGAGGTGGTCTACTTTCGTAAAGAAGACCTGTTCATATAGCTAAGGTGGATCCACTAGCTAGACCTATGCGGGCACATAGTTTATGGGATAAGGTAGACGATCATTTAAACTCATGCCTAACTTTGGGGGAGTTTCCATCTAGCCAAATTCACTCGGTGCTTAGCCTACATTCTCATAAAATAGTTCATTACCTTGACATTAAAACATATGAGAGGTGCCATTGGCCTACCGACTCCAATTAATTCATTAACACATGAAAGGGTGACTTAAGCCTACCGATTCAAGCTACATTTAGGAAACCTGATAAATCCTCTTGAGAAGGTGCCTTAGGCCTACCGGTTCAAGGCTGATCATTAAAATTCATGGAAAGGTTCCATAAGCCTACCAATTCCAAGGTTCATTATTAACATGCGTGGAAGGGTGTTACTATCCTACCCAAGGATTTAACAATCGTCAATCAATTCATTGATACCGGAAAAGGATGTGTAAGCCCTACCAATTTGAGATATGCAATATATTGAAGAATCCTTCATATTCTATCATCAACATTCATAAGTGTCACACTGTGAAAAAATAGCCTTTCAATAATAACACATTTACATTCAAAGCCTGATCACAATAGCTTCATTGAGTTCCCATTCATACATATAATATCATGATAATACTACAACTTATCATACTATGCCTTCAAGGCGATAATCACAATGTACATAATAAGGAAACACCTCCACCTTTAAAGTGGATCAATATACAAGGTAAGTAAACACCTCCACCTTTCACGTGGATCAACAATTCATGAACAATTCTACTTTAGATTGCAATTAGGTCACAACTTGCCCTTTCAAGGCCATGATTATAAGTCATCAATACACCAACAATTCACCATATTTAAGACATATATGATGATATAATCCAATAATCTACATCAATATAGGCATAAATCCACCATCACCCACTCATAATCAATAAACCAACTTCATAAGTCATAAATTAGAATTGACAAGAATCATGGGTTTATGGAGTAAAATCATCAATTAAACCTCAATATAATCAATAAATGACATTAAAAATCATTTGAAATCATTCGGAAGAAGAACCCATGAGATCGAGTAAAACCCTTGGTTTTCATGAATTTGAAAAGCTTCGTAAACTTCTTTGAAATTGACTCTAGGGTAAAGACTAACTCTAGAAGGAGGATCACATACCTTTTACTAAGATTTCCCCAAGAAATTTGAATCCAAACCCTAGCTCCCACTTCTTCTTCTTCCTTGAATTTGAGAGAGAAATATTGAGAGAGAAGAACTTTGGGGTTTTGATTTGGGTCTTAGAGAAATAAGTAGTAAATGAAGTGTTTTAGCACTTGAAACTATTTATAGTTATGATATAAACCATTTAAAATCAGCCCCACATATTAAAACATTAAAACAAAATTATTTAAAACACCCTCATTTAGGCAGCCCCATCAGTGACCAAGGTCACTTGTATGGACCGTGAAGAAGGACCACGGCCTGTGAAGGTGCCCGTGGTCCCTAGGCAGTAGCTCCTTGACCTTGCCAGGCCTCCACCAGGCCATGTAATCTTTACGGCCACTTCTACGGGGCGTGGTCAATACCATTTCGTGTGCAGTGGTCCGTGGAACTTGGGCAGTAGCTTGGCCAAGCTGCCTTGCTTGCCATGCCACCAAGTGACCTTCAAGGCCACTTCTACGGGTCGTGGTCAAGACCACTGGGCGTGAAGTGGTCCGTGGATCCTGGGCAGTAGCTTGGACAAGCTTCCTTGCTTGCCATGCCACCAAGGGACCTTCAAGGCCACTTCTACGGGCTGTGGTCAAGACCACTGACCGTGACGTGGTCCGTAGTCATGAGGCAGTGCTTGGCCAAGGTTGGGCAGCCTTAGCCTTTGGCTTAGGCCTTGCCTCCTTGACTAAGCACATGCCCGAGCAACCCTAAACCAACATCAAAAAGGGTCTTTTAACTACGGAGTCTATCACGTAGCTTGACGTTGACCCTCAAGATTAGGTCCTAGTTCATCCTACCATTTTATGGGTCGTTACATTATCTCCCACTTAGGAACATTCGTCTTCGAATGACACTTTAAACACTTTTAAGGGAAAAACGACTCAAGACTAGCAGCTCAACAATCAAGACATATCAATATAATGCATATACCGTAGGAGGAAACATCTACTCTACATCAATAAGCTCAATGCAATACAAGAAAGTAGGAACTACATCTACAAACTCATAATGCACAAAACATTAACATTTTCCATTTAATTGGAGGAACTTTCTCCTCTGCATCACATCATGCTCATTACCACATTATAAGGAACTTTATACAACTATTTTCAAGAACACATTTAAGCATGTACGACAAGTCAACTCATGAAGCATTTAGGCAACCCATCATAGATGCATATCAACATAAGGAACAAAATCATGAAAACTCATTTTCTCATATGAACATAAACTCATCCAAACATGCATAACATAAGGAGACCATGGAAACTCATTTTCACAAAAGAATCCAAAACATGCAACAAGCTACTAGGAACTTTTGGCCTCAATCTTGAATAGGAATAGGAAAAAGTAACAAGGATATCAAAACTCACAACAACCTACTATTCAACATACCATCCCCCACTTAGGAAAAAACCCAACTACGGCTAACATGAACAACAACATAGGAACCTCATCAAGACATTCATGACCATAAGGAATTATCACTTACCGGTGCTTTCAAACTATGAAGGTCCTCATTAAGCAACTCTTGCTCACAAAAACTTTACCAACACCACTCAAGGTGTCATATTAATCTACCACACCGGGTCTAAACTCCTCAAACTTACCATACCTCTTAGGGTGAGAATATCAAGCAAGCCTCACTCGTGAACATGAAAGACACTTAATGACTTTACCTTCTAAGCACATTATCTCCCGACATAGGAGTAAGTCTAAACAAACTCTGTTAAACTTCACTTCTTTCCATCCAAAGGTCGGAGCAAGACATCACTAAACCTTCACACTCACCACACAAGGATGATCCTAAAATAAGGTGAATCACACTTATACCCTCTTTTAAGGAGTCCACTCACTCAACACATCAAAATATTTCTAAAACACATCATTTCATCAACTCTTTCAACATACCTCAATACTCATCATAACCTTCTACCAACAACACACATAGCCATAAAGCAACCCATCCATAATAAAGACAACATCACAACATAACACCTCAAATCTAGCAAATCACATAGCCACAATTGGCATCATTACTCACATTTTTCTCCCTCGATCCTTGTAGCATTAGCCCTTCGAGTAGTCACATCTTCAAGACAACCGAACAACGAAAAAGAGAAAGAACTTATGGATTCATACTGTATGGCACAACTTCAAGAATATGAAAGAAGTGTAACTTTATAAAGTTCAATAGCCTCTCCCTCATAGATGTGTCACGACTGACACCGATGAACAAGACTCTACTACACGTGGCTTGTGAGACTTGATCCTAAAAATCATTTCCAAAATATTATGCTTTGATACTTTGTTTTTAACGACCCAAGAGAACCCCCTAGTCGTAACATGGCGTACTCGACCCCGAAGGGGTCTTATACAAGCCACACAGTCATTCATTACATTCAATAATAAAAATAGTGCGGAATTTAAAACTTATTTTTATCCAAAACATCAAAATAGTCATTTAAACATCTTTCAAAGACACATCGGAAGACTAAGTCATGGCCATCTAAACATTGTACTTGAAAACTAAAGTAGGGACACAACCCTTAACAACAGAAACACTTGAATTGTCTATTACATGAATAAGAAGGAAACTTCAAAAGACACGTGTCCTCGGTCAATGAGGACATACAACTCTTAGTCTTGGAGAAGACTCATTCCAAGCCCTTTAATCTAGATGGAAGCAATCACTTGCTGGAACCTACAATTGTAGTTAAAAAGGAAGAAATTGGGTTAGCACACAAAATTGTACTAAGTATGATGACCATGGAAAAAGAAGCTTTAAAAGGGACATTTTAATTGGTTAGAAACCATGCATTATGTAACTTTTTAGAAATATCATGTACAATAGCATAAACGATATCCTAGACAAGTAACAACATCATACAAGTCATAATATCACACCTTGAGAATATCAACATGAAAACCTTTACCTTCACTTTTAAATGACCCTTATGATTTACCTTGCCCAATGCATGGATGGCGTCCCATACCACCATCCACACCAAGGCACCACATCAAGGCCACCAAGAGTGAACTTACCATTCCTTCCTTTTTAACTTTGCACAATATCCCGACAAAGAGACATATCATTTTATAAGGCATGACATGGGAAAATAACTCATAATATAATTAAGCATTTAAGAGAAAACATTCCTTAATAACTTCATTTAGGACACATTCATATGATAGCCATTAAGATTTAGAGAAACTCACTATGACCCTCTCATACCCTACTCGTGCAATGTATAGGTAGCATCCCCTACTACTACCTACACTTTGTAGAACCTATAAAAAAACCACAATGAAATCTCACATGATGGGAAGTAAGCGTTAACTGACATAGACATGAGAGCTTGTCATGGAATCCGGTGTCATAAGTCCCCACACCATAAAGAGGTTGTCTACTACTTGCCTAAGGAAGGCCGGTTCATATTGCTTAGGTGGATCCACTAGCTAGACCTATGCGGGCACATAGTTTATGGGATAAGGTAGACGATCATTGAAACTCATGGCTCACTTTGGGGGAGTTTCAGTCTAACCAAATCCACTCGGTGCTTAGCCTACATTCCCATAGAATAGTTCATTACATTGACATTATCACATATGAGAGGTTTCATTGGCCTACCGACTCCAATTCATTCATTAACATATGAAAGGGTGCCTTAAACCTACCGATTCAAGGTACATTTAGGAAAGCTCATTAACTCCTCTTGAAAGGGTTCCTTAGGCCTACCGATTCAAGGCTCATCATTAACCTTCATGGAAAGGTGCCATAAGCCTTCCAATTCCAAGGTTCATTATTAACATGTGTGGAAAGGCGCTACTAGCCTACCGACCCAAGGATTCAACAAGCGTCTATATATTCATTTATACAAGAAAAGGATGTGTAAACCCTACCAATTCGAGATATGCAATAAATTGAAGTATCCTTCATATTCTATCATCAACATTAATAAGTGTCACATTGTGAAAAATTAGCCTTTCAATAATAACACATTTACATTCAAAGCATGATCACAATAGCTTCATTGAATTCCCATTCATACATACAATATCATGATAATAATACTACTTATCATACTATGCCTTCAAGGCCATGATCACAATGTGCATAATAAGGAAACACCTCCACCTTTCAAGTGGAAGGTAAGTAAACACCTCCACCTTTCAAGTGGATCAACAATTCATGAACAATTCTACTTTAACTTGCAATTAGGTCAAAACATGCCCTTTCAAGTCAGTGATTATAAGTCATCAATACACCAACAATTCACCATAGTAATTACATATATACTGATAGAATCCAATAATCTACATCAATGTATGCATAAATTCACCATCACCCACTCATAATCAATAAACCCACTCCATAAGCCATAAAATAGAATTGAGAAGAATCACGGGTTTATGGAATAAAATCATCAATTAAACCTCAGTATAATCAATAGATGAAAGTACAAACCATTTGAAATCATTTTGAAGAAGAACCCATGAGATTTAATAAAACCCTAGGTTTTCATGAATTTTAAAAGCTTTGAAAACTTCTTTGAAATTGACTCTCGGGTGAAGACTAATCCTAGATGAAGGATCAGCAATACTTTTACTAAAATTTCCCCAAGAAATTTGATGAAGAAGGCTTTGAATCCATACCCTAGATTCCACTTCTTTTTCTTCCTTGAGTTTGAGAGATAATATTGAGAGAGAAGAAATTTGGGGTTTTGATTTGGGTCTTAGAGAAATAAGGAGTAAATGAAGTGTTTTAGGACTTTGAACTATTTATAGTTATTATATAAACCATTTAAAATCAACCCCACATATTAAAACTATAAAACAAATATACTTAGAATACCCTCATATAAGCAACTTCGTCAGTGACCAAGGTCACTTGTACGGACCGTGAAGAAGGAGCACGGCCCGTAGTCCCTAGGCAGTAGCTCTTTCACCTTTCCCGGCCTACACCAGGCCAAGTAATCTTCAAGGCCACTTCTATCGGCTGTGGCCAAGACCACTGGTCGTGAAATGGTCCGTGGAACTTAGGCATTAGCTTCTCCAAACTGCCTTGCTTTCCCTGCCACCAAGTGACCTTCTGAAATGACCCAAAAAGTTCTTAAAAATGTGCTTCGGAAGTTACCAAAAACTTGTTTAGCTATAAAAAAAAAATCCGTTTCATTTTTCGAAAATCCGACTTCATATTATTGTTTAGGGGGTCAAATTGAGTGGGAAATGGGTCTAACCCAAATTTTAGAGCAACCGTATCAAAATCCGAAATTTCCAAGTGAAGCCTTTTTCGAGGGTCTACTTTGGAGGGTCA